>JAYDZE010058523.1:0-25843 GCA_034509125.1 Monilaria moniliformis | reverse complement strand
GAACTGCTATAGGGCTTGTTAAAAAGCTTTAGAAATTTTGAAACTTGAACTTTTTGGTGTATAATTTCTCATTTTTTGACTTACGATTTGCAATTAGGAATTTGTTCAAATTTCATTCTTGAAATATGTAATTAATGTGCAATGAAATCCTTAAGGTAATACATATACTAAAGGATTTAATTGTATATCAAGTGTCTTTACACAAATTAGCATATTTAATAGACGTACAAAAATTCGGTAATTTTTTCATCTAATTTTCTGTTTTAAGGTTTTTCCTAAATTTAGATTTGCTATGGAATTAGTCCTTTTACTCATTTTAGTCTCAAATAAACTCATGATCATGAATTTCAAAAATTTAACTCCGTTTCGATTCTATAATAAACCAAATTATTTCAACGTTAAAGCCAACCACATGCATCACTGAAACTTGTATCAAAATATTAGATCCAATTCAATCAAATTTTCACTATTGTATAGAGGTGAACATAAACGGACATAAACGGTTTGGTGAGATTTGAGACCAAAGTCGAATTAAATCGTAAAATACGGTTTGATGATTTTAGGAAATCAAACCAAATTATAAATGGCTTATAACATTAAAGAATATATAATATCTAACATCTTTTAAAGAGATAAAATATAATATCGTTTCAAGAATAAAATTTTAAAAGTTGATAATGTACATAACAATTCGAATACATGAATGAAATGAATTGGAGTAGGTGTGGTTGCTTTGAGGTATAAGAAAAATGAGAGATTAGGATATTATCTCCCTTTAAACACGTTTATTACTACACAAAATAATTTCACTCTTTTTTATCTATTTTTTTTTACTCCAAAGAAGAACAATATTGTTACATCAATATCTAATGATAATATTATCATTCTTTAAAATGAAAACAATGAATAAAAAATTATTTTTTTATAGATAATGTAGAAAAGAGGGAATAGAAAAGGAGAATTTTCTAATGTCTTTTTCTTTTATACCTCAAAACAATCTCGTCCCAATGATAATATATCACCAAAAATGCAAATGTTAAATTCCATCTTGGGCCAAAAAGAGCCCAATAATTAACCCGCCTCTTCTTCCCCTAACGCCCAAAATGAGCGCAGTTTGCACATTCAAAAGCAGCAGCAGCAGCAGCAGTTACACACTTGCAACTACTGAGCACAGAAAACAAGCATCAAATTCAAGGAGAGAGAAACAGATAACAAGAGAGACATTATGGGAGGAAGGGGAAGATCTCGAACTCAGAGAAAGCACTTCAGTCAGAACAGAGAGAACGTCTGGAAGCGCTCCAAATCCGACACTTCTGCTATTGACACACCCCCTGACGCCAACAATGGTGGCAAATTACACTGGGAGCCCTTCAAGACGCAGAACCCTGCTTTCGACGAATATTACAAAGTAATAAGCAGATATTTGTGGCAGAATTAGTGTTGTTCTAGCTTTTATTTATTTGTTTTTTTTCCTGTCTGATTGCTGAAAATCGGATGAATTTAGGTTTATGTTTTTTTTTTTTTTTTTTTAAATCTCAATAAGTGTAATTTATTATGATTGTGCTTGAATGTGTGTAGGAACAAGGAATTGTATCAGCTGAAGAATGGGATACCTTCATTAAGTATCTTAGGACGCCGCTCCCTGCTGCTTTCAGAATTAATTCCAGGTTCGTCGTCAGTATTTTGTTTGTGTGTGTGTAATTAGCGGAAATCGAGGAGTTCGAAGCAGCAAAATTTCTGTTTGTCACCTGGGGTGGGGTGTCTGGTTTCTTAAGATGTTTGCTTTTCTCATTTTTGTCTTTAATTATATGCAATGCTTTTGGCACAATAATATGTGTTGAATATTGGGAGGATGTGAGTGAGACGTGTTTGTTTGAATCAATAAAAATTGATGTAGTTTTAATGTAAAGAGTGTTGTTCTTGGGAATGAAGATTGAGTGCTGATCTATGCTTAGATATTAATTCTTTTCCATGGCTGCCAAGCTCTTGATTGATGATACATTTGGTTTATAGATTCAATTGGCTTGGAAATAGTGTAGAATTGAAGTTTTTCAAAAGATGGATTGCCAAATCTAGATGTGGTTGTGACAGTACATGCCACAAAGTTTGAGAAGGGTAACAAGTTGAGCTATTTGTCCATACTTTTAACTTCAAATATAGATGATTTCCTGGTCAGCTCCCTACTTCTTTTGTGTAGTTTTGTACTGTTTAATTATCGAAGCAAGTCTTATGGAGAACTTATCCTCGGTCTGGCTCTTATATCTGTCTGGCTTTCAGTAATCATCTTGAGCTATCTTTGTTTGCTTCCATCTGGAGAAATTGATCTTAAGGTTCTTTCTCTTAATGTAGAATCGTTGTCAGGTTATATGATTACTCTTTATCTATTTATGCAGTAGTCAGTTTTATAAGGATATTCTGTTCCGGTTGGAGAATGACTTCATGAAATCCCTTCCGGCAGAGGTAGATTGATATATTCATGGTTTTTAGTTGCCAATGGAGAGAGATAATAATAAAGGATACTTATGTGCTTTAATTAATGCAGGATACTGATGGGAATGCAGTGAATGCAATAGAGGTATTGCCGTGGTACCCTGATCATCTTGCTTGGCAATCATATTATTCTCGAAACCAGTTGCGGAAAAATCAAGCCCTTGAGCAGTGAGTTCTTTATTTACACTATTTTGTACCGGACTCTAAAACACAAAAACAGAGAATGCAGTTTACTATGCTGTAGTCCAAAAATTTACCTCTTCCCTTGCTTACTCAGTTGACTCTGGTTCTGGCAGTCTGAATATCTTTTGTTTGTATATAAGCTGGAATACAGTGTCCATTATTGATAACTAAGGCTTCAGAAGAAACATTGTATTCAGGCAGAAGAAAAAGAAATTATAATGATATTAGAGATCAGGATATGAACATGAGAAGGAAGAAATTATTTTGCTTATAAATTGTATGAGTTCTGTATATGTTCTTTGAGATGTACTTCCATTTATATCAAGATATAGAGATTGTAGGGGATCTAAAAGATGAATGCACAATCGATGCCATGCTCGATTGATGGACTGCTTTTGTATTTCTATTCATTGTAAATAATGTTATGGGACATATTAAATCATAATTATTATGGTTTAGTTATTTATTCTCATGTATCCCAAAACTGCATGCTGAATGACCAAATAGTTGTGGAAATTGGTGTATTGGATGTTTGGAACTTCTTCAAATTCTATCCATATCTTGAATTTGCTGTAACCCTTTCATGAACAACATACAACATATTTCCTGTCACTTCTTGGTCGTCCTATACCTACACAACATTGTGCACAAATTGTGCTGCTTTGGGGGAAAAAGCACAGTTAGTTCCTGAAGGTCCGACAATTTTTTTCCCCCAGCCTCTATTGGTGATTTTCTATGAATTATAATCTGTTAAATTCTGAGAGGAGCCACTTTTAAAGGATTCTTAGATGCTCTGTGGATTATCATTTTATGACCTTTTCTGATAACATGTTTAATTAATTAGCTTTTTAGGTATTTATATATGACACGTTTAAGGAAAGTGAATTTGCCATCTATTACACGTATGTCTTTACATAAACTTTCTCAGGTTTCATGAGTTTCTGAAGCTAGAAAATGAGATTGGAAACATAACGAGACAGGAGGCTGTGAGCATGGTGGGCTCTCCTCATTGTTATATTCTTTTCTGCTATTGCAATTTCAGTTGAAATTTGTAATATATATTATTTGAATCACATTTGTCTTATTCATTCTATTATTCATAACAGGTTCCTCCTCTGTTCCTTGATGTACGTCCAGATCATTTTGTTCTTGACAGTAAGCTCCATCAATGACTTCATAACTATCTATGGATCTTTTCTTTATTTGGCAAAAAAGGTGCCACTATTCTTCCACTAGTGGAAATAAGTTATATATCTCAGTTGAATCTCTGGTGTCTGAACACTGTCAATTTCTTATACGTAATGCAGTGTGTGCGGCACCAGGGTCCAAAACATTTCAGTTGCTGGAGATGATATACAAGTTGACTGAACCTGGAACTCTTCCCACTGGAATGGTATTATTCCTTGTCTTTTCATTCTTTTAGTGGCATGATCTCTTAACATAGAACCCATGCACCTCTAGGTATGTTTAGAACTAATCATCAAACAATGCTCTTGTAGTTGTCGATTTTATGATACTTCGTTTCTGATTATACCCTATCTTATGCTTCTGTTATAGGTCATAGCAAATGATTTGGATGTTCAAAGATGTAATCTTCTTATTCACCAAACGAAAAGAATGTGTACTGCAAACTTGATTGTCACAAATCATGAAGCACAAAACTTTCCAAGCTGCCATTTACATAAGAATGTTGAAAACATTCATGGACCTGCTCTTCGTCAGCTTCAGTTTGATCGTGTCTTGTGTGATGTCCCTTGTAGTGGTGATGGAACTTTACGTAAGGCTCCTGATATGTGGAAGAAATGGTAATTGTTTCTATTGTTTCAGAATATTATTTAACTCTCCTTTTCCGTCTTCTATTGTCGTATTATTAACCATACTCCTTCCTGTGCACTTCTTCATTTCAGGAATGCAGGAATGGGGAATGGTCTCTTTGGCCTACAAGTTCAGATTGCAATGCGAGGTACCTTTTTCCTGACTTGAGTTCTCTTTCTCAGTAACTCGCAATACTCCAAATGAGAAAGCATGTGCTCATTCATTTTGTCCTTAAATCAGTAAAAGCTAGCTAGTTTGTGTTCAACATATTAAAAATGCCATTTAGCTTTTAATTGCTTGTATGGTGAGTACTGAAATTGAACTAAAGGTAAAGTGTTGTTATTGTTATAGCATGCACTTTCTTATGTGCATATGAATGCAGTTTCGTTAATTACAACGTTCCTGGCAGATACTTTTTACGTTTTGTGTAATAGCAGAAAACACTAGTGGTTCTCAATTTCGGACGTGTGACCATTCCAGGTCTAGCACTGCTCAAAGTTGGTGGACGGATGGTATATTCCACCTGCTCAATGAACCCAGTGGAGAATGAGGCTGTAGTTGCTGAGGTAGTTACGAATTTTAGTAGGAAATAGTTTATTTGTTCAGATGGGGAAATGCCAAATCTTATGCTAGGGCTATAAAATCACTTTTTGCCAAATGGTACGAGGACTCAGAAGAGAGTTTGGGAAAATTATTGATTTATATCATTTCATTTGTTGCAAATTTTCCTCTTGGAACTTTATCCTTCTCATTCCACTTGAAATTGTTTTATGTGCTTTTAGGATCTAATAATAATGTCCTGTTCACCTCAGCTTTTGCGGAGATGTAAAGGAACAATTGAGCTTGTAGATGTATCCACTGAGCTTCCCCAGCTTGCTCGAAGGCCTGGTGTTAAGACATGGAAGGTTAGTACTTTGAGCCCTGTATATAGCATACAACAGAAATATTAGTCTCTACTACATTATCTGTCGTATCTAAAGCAGTTAAAACTTCATCCAATCATCATTTTAGTTGATTTTCTAGCTTTTGACTTGCCACTCCAATTTCTTGTGCAGGTTCGTGATAAAGGACTATGGTTAACATCTTATAAAGATGTCCGTAGAAATCGCCAATCTGTTGCACCTCCAGGCATGTTTCCTTCTGGAAAGCTGTATGATGAGATATCAGAACCAGATCAGGAGACAGCCAACGGACAAACTTGTGAGAATAGTATTGGTACTAATGAAAACGGGGGAGAGTTGATTGACGATTCTGTGGCTCCTACAAGCAATGTGGAGGCAGAAGTTTCAGATTTACCTTTAGAACGTTGTATGAGGATAGTACCTCATGATCAAAATTCCGGGGCTTTCTTTATTGCTGTTTTCCAAAAGCTTTTGCCCCTGCCTGGTAAGCATTTTCGTTTCTGGTCCAGCTGGGCACTTTGTTCTTCTTTTCAATAAACAGGATCTTGTTAATTCTTACCTCGGGCATCAACTCACTTCTATCTTCATTAGGCATCCAACTTTTTTCCCCTGTGTTTCTTTAACTTGCTCGTGTAATTGCGAGTTACCTGATAAATATGCATGTTGTGCAGCCCCTACACCTGTTCAGAGAAAAGGTACAAGAGGTGAATCTCAGAAGCAACTGAATGAGGTGAAAGAGGACAAAAATGGGGATGATATTGATGTTAGTGGTGAGATAGATGTTCAAATGTCTGAAGCAGCTCCTGCCGCCAGTTTAGTTGATACTGGAATTTGTGAAACCCCTTCGGATGCTGACCAGAATAAGAATTTGGTTGAAACTGGAACTCGTGAAACCCCTTCGGATGCTGACCAGAATAAGATAAACGAGCCAGATGAGAAAGAGGAGAATAAGACTTTGCCTGATGACAAGGCAGATGCCACAACTGTTCCAGAGAAAAAAAGGAAGCTTCAAATGCAGGGGAGATGGAGAGGAGTAGACCCTGTTATTTTCTACAAGGATGAGATTGTTGTGGGCAAAATAATGGACTTTTATGGAATAAAGGAATCCTTCCCAATCAAAGGCCATCTTATTACAAGAAACGAAGACATGAGTCATGTGAAGAGAATTTATTATGTATCAAATTCTGTGAAGGAAGCTCTTGAGTTGAACCTTCTCGGCGGCCAGCAGCTTAAGATAGCTGCAGTAGGACTTAAGATGTTTGTAAGTAATCATTTGCTTGAATCTTTTGTTATTTTACATTCGTGTTATGGATTCATACCTGGAAATATGCAAAAAGAATTGCATGTTCATCGTCAACATTTGTATCTATTATCTAAGTACCCAATTTTGGTGATTTTTGTTTTGGATATTTTGGTCACAGGAACGCCAAACTTCAAAAGAGGGGACATCTGCACCCTGTTTATTCCGTATCTCCTCTGAAGGATTGCCGCTGATTCTTCCACACATAACGAAGCAAATACTATATGCTTCTCCGTTAGATTTCAAGCATCTCCTGCAGTACAAAAGCATTAAATTTCCAGACTTTGTTGATCCTTCCTTAAGAGAGAAGGCCTCAGAGCTAATTCTGGGTTGTTGTGTGGTTATTCTGCGTGCAGGTTTGCATGCCTTCTTATACTTGGAAAAATGTGTTCTAATGCATTTGGTGAATATGCTAATTTGTCTAAATTCCGTTCTTTTTCATCTCCTGCAGAAGGGTGGGTCTCATCAGGTTCAGGGGAAGATGCTATGCCTATTGCGATTGGGTGTTGGAGAGGTAGAACTAATGTATCTGTAATGGTGAATGCAAATGACTGCCAGGAACTGCTCGAACGGGTGTCAGCGCTACGCTCAGACGAGGCCTCGGAGCCAGTTATTGATGCAGCTCCTATCCAAGAACCGAGCGATGATGTTCCTATCCCAGAAGCCAACGGTTCTGATAGCACAGTGATGGCACCGGAAACTTCATGATTGAGCCACCATTTTTGGAGATGTGGTGATTAATATTTAGGCAAGATTTTGGAGATTGTAATCTATATATTATTTACTGAAACAAAGTTGTGGAGTAAAATTTCTCCGCCTATAAAGAAACTGTTCATTTTTTAATCTATTTTTTTTTCTTTTTCTCATATTAAAAATTGCATCTCATATCTCAATCAGTGGAGCTTGTTCTCTACAGTTACAATATGCAGTCATTAGTCCAACTCTACAACAAACAGTTAGGCGTGGGAATTAATGTTTGTAAATTTTTTTGTTGAAGGTGGTGGGCCTTTTTTAAATCTGTGTATTTCTAGGTGAAGACGTTGTTCTGGTTATTTATTATTGTCTTAATTAGATAAGTTCACATAATCTTTATTATGGCTTGCAATTGTGATTTTTTTATTCATTTAAACTATCAACATGATTCTAAAAGTAGTTCTCACATGTATTTGAAGTACAATATCCAACTATTTATTAACACAATTATAAAATTAATATGCATTTATATGTTTGTCATTCTGTTTAATGCATTTTATATCTCTTTGTAAACATGATCGCCTTTTATAAAATTTATTTTGCTTATTATATATTTCACGTGGGTGCTTTTTCCAGAAGTATCCCAATCTTTGAAATTTTTTAAATACAACACAATCTCTTTTTTTTAGACAGATGTAAATTACATTGATCAGAAGAGGAAAAATAGAGCTTTAAAAGCAAAGAAAATAACAATTAATCCAAACAAAGTTCAAAACTTCAAGTCTTCTCTGCTCTAATCTCCATGCCAATAACAAATGACCATTTACCCATCACGCCCTCGCTCTAATATTGTAAATGTAACACACAAAAACAATTCCCGACTAACTCAAAAAAATAATTAATTCCACACAAGAAATATCAAACTAAGAAATCATGATCTACAACACATCCTATTACTTTCTGGGATTACTTGAGCTGGGCCAGGAATCAGGATCTTCTTACCGGCTAACGATGCTGGATTGCTATTGGCTTCATCGTCACCAGCAACAAGATTCTTCTTGTTTACAATGTTGAAAATCTCTGTCAACACTGTCACGAATGCCTCCTCTACGTTGGTTGCTTCCAATGCTGAGGTTTCTAAGAAAAATAAGCCTTCTTTTTCAGCAAATTCCTTAGCATCCTCTGTCAGCACTGCTCTCTGGTCTTCAAGATCAGTCTTGTTCCCAATTAGGATTATCACAATGTTTTTGTCTGCATGAGCACGCAACTCTTCCAACCAACGTGGAATGTGGTCGAAGGTCTGCCGTTTAGTTATGTCGTAAACCAGCATAGCCCCCACCGCACCCCTGTAATAAGCACTCGTGACAGCTCTGTATCTGTGGATATTAGAATCACATTGGCATCAGATCAGAATCAGATATCATCTGTTCATGATATGAGATATTGGAATGACATTGATATCAAAACCCAAATATCATTAATTACACATCATCTAATGACACGGGAGAGGAAGGCAAAAGAAAATGTAAAAGGATAAGAAAAGAAATCTCATTTACCATACATTTTATAAGGTGTTGGTCAAGTTTCTGACATAAGGTTACCGAGGCTTCACATGAGAGCTCCCACGGATACCACGACAAAGTGCATCTATACTTATTCCCATTTTCCACCAAATACTTCTCACGGGAAGTTTTAGGCAGTTATGCAACATGTGAGGGATAACAGTCTGTAACTTTTGTTCAATTATGGTGCTCAATTTCTACCAACTCAACCTAATCTATTGCGAACAATTGTCTATATACGAGCCCAACTAAGCAAAAATATTATCAGCCCCCGTTAAATCCTATTTGTACATAATCTAGGTAAAGATAATATAAATTGGTCAAAGTAGCATGTTAGGCCAATAAAATGAATATCTTAATTTCATTTTATACTGCTATAGTAATGACCCCTAACAATTGTTATCTGAGAGTCAAGTGTGCCATCCAAATGGATCGGGTTTCAAAACGAACCCTAAACCCGATACTTTGTTAAATGGCACCTCATCCTTGTACATAATTCAACCTAAAAAAACAGCTAGTCATCCTATCGCCATTATAGATTTTTACATTCAAAAGAAATGCAAAAAATGTTAACCAAAAAAATGTTTTTAAGCGACTGAGAATATTCACCAAACCCGATCTCAACTTCTAATCCCTCATTTCACATACATAACACAAACAACTCATTCACAACAGAAAGTAACAAAAACAAAGATTGCCTTCCCAAACAAACACATCAAACAGCTCCACAACTAACTATCAAAGCTACGAACTCAGCCACTTCAAAATTGCAAAACAATACCTAAATACTAAAACATCGAACTTAAAAACCTAATCTAAGAGCTCATCTCATGCATCTAGCTAGAACAAATCCTAATTCAATAAAACTCAGAAAATCAAATCGACCCACAAACAGAGAAATCTACCTCTCCTGGCCAGCGGTGTCCCAGATCTGAGCTTTGACGGACTTGTGCTGTATAACCATGGTGCGAGTTTGGAACTCGACGCCGATGGTAGCCTTTGAATCCAAGCTGAACTCATTGCGTGAGAAACGTGACAAAATTTGAGATTTCCCTACGGCGGAGTCGCCGATCAACACCACCTTGAACACGTAGTCTGTTTTCTGGCTCGAGCTGCCGTATCCCCCACCACTAGCCATCTCAGTGACTCTCTGTGTCTGTGTAGTGAGAGAGAGAGAGAGAGAGAGAGATATTTTGGGACAGAGACCGAAATAAATGGGGCTTAATCTCTATTACACTATGTGGGAATTTATTGTTAATTTAATCTTCATTTTACATTACCATTTTTGTTTTGTGTTAAAAGACTAAATTTAAAGGTTTGATTAATAAATCCATTTGTTGGTTCTGCGAGTAGGCGTCAATGTGACGTCATATATATTTTTTAATTCAAAAAATTCGAAAATAAAAATAATAAAAAAATATTTCCCAACAGCACTTTACGGCTAGCAGCTTTTTTTATTTTTTTTATTCATCCACACTCATAAATACCACACTTCTTCACTCCATTTTCCATATCTATTCATCTATCTTCTCTCTCAACTTTATCTTCTTCACCACACTCTTTCAATTTTCAAGTGCCAAAGTGTCCGACGACGACAACCAAAACCAATGGCGAGATTGGTTACTTCGTGAGAGCTATGAGGGAAACACGCCGAGCTCTGCCCAGTCGTCGACTTACCCCATGTCGATGCCCCAAGGGGCATTACCCGTACGAGCTCTCCACCCAAGGGGCACATCCCCAAGAGCTCTCCACCCAGCAGTTGGACGACATTCAACTCTCCAACGAGCCGAGATGTTCGAGCAGCATACACCTCGAGCGAAATGAAACAGATCTTCGGGGTGTATATCGACACAAGCGATGATCCCATCTTCGTAAACCAACAAAAAATCAAAGTGTTTTGGGACAGATTTGCCGCTGCATAAAACGCAAACCAACCGACATTTACCCTGACGCACATGCAGAAGAAGATTTGGGCTCATTTAAATAAAGTTAGCCCGTAAATCTCCAAGTTCTGTGACATCTACAATAACTTGGAGAAAGATTGCCCTAGCGGCGCAAGCGAGGTGGATATGCTACCGAATGATTAGTATTTTTTGTTTTTAATTATGTAATGTTACGAATTTTCATTGTGTAATTTTTTATTTTCAATAATGTGCTCGTATGATTTTAAATTATGTAATATTAGGATTTTAAATTATGTAACTTTAATTTCTTTAATAAAATTCACGTATTTTATTAATTTGAAAAATTATTTTAATTAGATATATAATAAATATAAGAAAAATGAATGAATTAAAAATTAAAAGATAGGTCACATAAATAGTGCAAGGGAAGAGATGGTTAAAGGATATGGATGTGGGTGCTATCTCTTGGTTAAGGGATGAGGTAAAAAGTGTTGTGGGGCCATGAATAGTGATGAATAGTGTAAGGGAAGAGATGGTTATGGATGAGGTTGCGGATTACCTTAGGTGTTTGTTATTGTAAGGGCATCCGCAACGGGCGGGGGACGGGACGCACGAGATGGAGGGAAAGAGGGCGGGTCGTCCTGCGACACGCATTACCCATCCGCGGCCAATCAGAAGGCTTGTGTCGCCCACTCGTTGGCCCTGCGAGTGGGCGATATTTTGAAGTCAATTAATTTGTTTTTAATACAGAAAGTCGAAAATTGGAAAAAAAAAATCCAAGGGCACTTACCAACAACCAACTTCATTTTTTTTATTCATTCATACTCCTATAAATACCACTTCTCTCACTCATTTTTCACACTTATTTTATCTATTTCTCTCTCAACTTCATCTTCTTCATCACATTCTTTCCATTTTCGAGAGCCAAAATATCCGGCGACGACAACCAAAACCAATGGCGATATTGATTACTTCGTGAGAGCTACAGAGGAACATGTCAGGCTCCACCCAATCATCGACTTACCCGATGTCGATGCCCCAAGGGGCAATAGACCCCTACAAGCTCCCCACCCAAGGGGCACACCATGAAGGGATCCCCACCCAGCAGTTGGACGACATTTAACTATTCGACAAGCCGAAGGGCCACAATGTTCGAGCGACATACACCTTGGACGAAAAGAAACAGATCTTCGAAGTGTATGTCGACAAAAGCAAGGATCCCATCATCGGAAACCAACAAAAATCCAAAGTGTTTTGGGACAAAGTTGCCGCTGCATACAATGCAAACAGACCGACATCTACCCTGACGCGCACGTAGAAGAAGATTCAGGCTCATTTTGATCGAGTTAGCTCGGAAATCTCCATGTTCTGCGGCATGTAATCTTAGGAATTTTAATTATGTAATTTTCGATTTTCAATAATGTGTTCGTAGGATTTTAAATTATGTAATATTATGATTTTAAAATTATGTAGTTTTAATTTCTTTAATGAAATTCACCTATTTTATTAATTCAGAAAATTATTTTAATTAGAATATATAAATAAATATAAGCAATAAGAAATGAATTAAAAATTAAAAGATGGTCCCATGAATAGTGCTAGAGAATGAATGGTTAAGGGATAGGGATATGAGTGATATCTCTTAGTTAATGAATGAGATAAAAAGTGACGCGAGCCCCATGAATAGTTGATGAACAGTGTAGGGGAATGGATTATCAAGGGATAAGGTTGTGGATGACCTAATTCATCAAAAGAAATTGATGAAATCACCTACTCCAGAAATATGTTCACTCTTCTTACCAAATTACGAGATCATCGATACTTATATTGTAAAACTTTTAATTTGCCACTAATAACTTGTATTTTATGTATCCTATTTCAATAGGCTTTAAGATTTAGACACGAATATTAAGAAATAAATAGATTACAAAAAAAGAGAGAAAGAAGATAACTTTTATTGAAGTGGAATTTGTCCAAAATTTAGTAGAGAAAAATATTGATATAAATTAAAAGGAAAAGGTGAAAGATAAAACAAGTGGACTCAATGACATATGACATAAATAATAAGTTATGTTAGGCTGTTTGTTATGTATTGAATTTCTATTTTAGATAGTGAGCTATTGAAATGGAACATCCAAATAAGATAAGATGATTTATTGAAATGGAACGACTTCACTTAAAATATAGACGCGAGAAAGAATCTTACAAAATCCTAATAGAAAATGGTAAAACTGTAGAGAAAGTTGCAGAGAAACACAACAGATTGAGAGAGAAATCGGGAAAATTTTCATTAACTACATTGGGAAAGTGATATAGAAATTGCAATAAAGGGGTCTATATATAATAAGCTAGAAAAAGTGCTAAAACACTAACTAATAAATATAAAACACTAACTAATAAATAGAATAACAACTTCATCTAATCTACAATGTTAACTAGTTATATTTTTATTTTCTAACTTTAATGGAAAACGAACCATCATATTCTACCAGAGGACCTTATTTGCAAGATTCTCGTCGATCGGCAACAAGATTAGTGAAAAGTTAATATTCTTGTTGAATTTAAGTTTACCTAAACGATCGCTTTTGGTCAAACGTATGTATGACTTAGTACTACTATTTGGTAATAAATTCCTTAACTATAATGACAGTGAGATTTGTGTTACGAGGAAAAGATATTGATATTCAATCCATATGGTTGGTTATTACAATATTTATCAACTAAGACAGAAAGATTTTCGTCCAAATAATCTCGGACGAACTTTCTAAGACATGTTGGGCTAATCTATGAGCAGCTCGATTAACCGTTCGATATATGAAATGGCTTGTATCGTAACACGAGTTCTAAGAGATTAATAATTTTTATTAACCACTTTTTACCCTATTTATCAGTTTAATGTTTACTCCTTCCAACCAATCTCACAATCATGAGGACCTATATGCTCCAATCTTTTGTCTTGAAGATTGATCCAATTCTCACCCACACATTTTCACAAATATTTCATATGTATTTATCCAAAATAATTCTCATTGTTAAAAATTATTGTTAGTTAATGATTTTGGCATAATCAATATTAATAATCATCACGCATGGAAAGATAAGTATTATGTATAACGAACTAAGAATATAATATATTTTGATAAGGTCCATGTGATATTAATTAATAACATGTATTCCACAACAACTGCTGTTGCATACTTGAAAAAACCCATTTTGTGCTAGTATAATTGATGTAATTTAGTACTAAATATATATGACAAGTCGGGAATATTGTTGAAATAACTCACATTGGCTTAACATATGATCTATTTTAATATGACACGACTTGGTATAGAATGCTGCTTGCTTGCTAATATATCACGCATTAAAATTCAAATAAAAGATATTAGAATTCATTCTTTTCTATGTTTCTAACTTTTAATTTTTTTCTAGAAAAATATTTCCAACTTTTGTTCTCTTAAAAAGTCGTTTAGATTTGCAAAAAATTTGATTTATGTCTCATTTTACATAATCCGACGATGAAACGCTAAGTCAGCTAGCTGGATCTTACTCATCATTCCATCACTAGATTATGTCATACAATACAAGGTATAAATTATATATTTTTCTAAATTTGGGAGTTTTTATAAGAGATTACAAATTGAGCACATTCTTCTAAAAAACAATCGAAGTTAGGATAGAAAATATGATTAACCCAAAATATTATAGTAAAATTTGACAAATACCACAATGCATTTTGCATATCAACTATAGATATCGAAGCCCATCTATATATTTCTTTTTCGATTTCAGAAAAAAGAAAGAAAAAGATATCGAACCACGATCTATTCACACGAGTGAGAAACACAATTTCAATAGAAAAATCGTACTCCCAAATAATGTCTACCATAGTCGTTACTTGATAAATATTTCTCTATTATTTTAGGCCTAAAACTATAACCATTCTAGTCTTTGTTCACATATAGTAAGTCCAGAAAAAGAAAATGATGACTACAATAGGGAGTAGCCCTGGCCCTCTTGAAACATCATCTCCAATTTCCATTTCTAAACACAAGAGGATCTCTATCATCCACTCCCGGCATTCACTTAACCTGGCCAAGGTGGCCAGGCGGCAGCCCATCCTCCGCGGCCTCACCGGCTACGTCCAGCCAGCTGAGGTCCTAGCCATCATGGGCCCTCCCGATTGCGGCAAGTCCACTCTCATCTATGCATTATTAGCAGGTTCACCTGTATTATAATGTGTTAATAATTAAGTAGAAATGCTCACTTCCATTAAATGCACATATGAAACGGTTGGATACTATTATAGCAGGTTCGGTTCCAAAACCACACAAGGGAAACATCCTCATCAACGGTCGCAAGCAGCGGCTGGCATTTGGCACTTCAGTAGGACCATTAAAAAACCTCTAAATTACTAATATTTGACTACCAAAATTCTGATTTTGCACTCCAACATATGAATCTACTCGACAATAACTGAACATTTAATTTCATTTGATTATGCTAATGAAGTAATGAGACCTAATTTTGAGTTATCAATATGAGACCTTCATATTTATATCGATTTTGGTTAATCATGGCAATTTTAGTTGAAAACGGCGACGTTCTGTAAGTAACATCGCCCGATTTGGCCATCTTGGATTTTCAGGCGGCCACATAAGTCAGAATCCAACTCGTTAGCATAATCAAATAAAAATGAAAGTCCAGTAATTGACAAATAGGTTTTTAAATTGGTGCACAAAAGAATTTATTCAAAATTCAGCAACTTGCGTGTATAATATGATACCAATATTACTAACGTTTTCCACGATTATCGTGGTTTCCAAGGCCTACGTGCCCCAACATAAGGCCTTAGTGGCGACGCTAGTTGTGAGGGGAGCTGACACATGCATGGTCCGAGAGTCCGCATGTGTTGGAATACTTGAGGATGAGCTCAATCGCTGGAGATGTGTACGGCTGAGAGTTGACAAATGAAAAGTTATTGTTTTATAAATAAAAGTTATTGTTCTTGCGAATAATAGTTATTAATGAATAAAAATTATTGTTATTGCGAATACTTTTTTTTCTTTCTTTTTTATGTGTTTTTTACAATTTATAAATAAATTTTATAATATCAAATAAGACTTTTATTTACAACAAATAAGATTTTCTTAAAAATAAATAAGATTTTTTATTATAATCAAATAAAAAATTTATTTAGAAAAAATAATAATTTGTTTAAAGTCTTATTTCCCATTAGGAAAAGTCTTCTTTTCTAAGAATTTGATTTATATTTAAGTAAATTCTCATTAAAAATAAAAAATATAAAGTCTTATTTTATCTTTAAAAAAGTCTTACTTTCACTGAAAAAGTCTTATTTAATTTTATGAACAAGTATTATTTTGAATTTAACAAAGTCTCATTAAAATAAAATGTATGAAAGTCTTATTTGTTCTAAAGAAAATTCTTATTTGATTTTATAAAACATGTTATTTATATTTAATTGATTAATTATCATTTATAAAAAGTTTTATTTGCTTTTTAAAAAATCTTATTTGATTTTATAAAAAGTTTCATTTATATGTATTTAAGATCTAATTTATAAATTTAAGAAGGGAAAATTTTCAAAATTTTATTTGCTATTAAAAACTCTTTTTTGATTTTATGTTAAGTATTAATAAAATTATATTTGTAAATAGTAAGAAAATCTTATTTGATTTTAATAAAATGTATTAGGAAATATATTTATAAACTATGGAAAAAAAAATGGAAGATAACCTTGCCATAGATGGGTGTGACAAGACCTATGACATAGTTCACATAGCATCTAACTCATTGCGCCACAACATGTTTACTTAATTTAGTCAACAAACTTTGTATATCGTAAGAAAATTACGGTCGTGAATAAAATAATGGATTTGGTCGATAGGAATTGGGTTTGAATCGCGCTCCTTGTGCGCGCGCATGAGCGTGCCTCATGTATGTTTTGTACCAAACAACTCATGACACCCTAATCACCCTTATCAAATCCCTACGAAAGAATCAACTTGTATGATGTTTTGATAAAAAAAAAGAGATGCCATTTTTTAATTATATTTTTAGCGGATATATGCTCCCAACTTGAAAACAGGCCAAAATGATAATCTAGACAAATCTTCAGTTGTTCAAAATGTTCAAGTGGTCGGATTTGAGTTGACAATAGCTACGACATTGAACTCGAGTGTAAGGATGTCCGATTAAACCGGAACCGCCGGTCCGAACCAAAACCCAAACCGTGCTAGGCAGTTAAACTGTAACCGGACTTTCGGTTCCGGTTTGTGTCTCCGTGTAACAATAACTGACGGTTCTGAACCGCCGATTTACCGATTAAACCGCCAGTTCCAGATGTGGCAGGGATAGGGGGTAGGTGCATGCCTATATCTGAATTTGGCAGAGAAAATCACCGGTTTCTGCAGCAAACTTACGGTTTTGGCAGAAAATCAGCGGTGTTGAGGCAAAAACCACCCAAATTCAAAAAATTTCCCGAAAATTTTAATTCAAATTTAAAATTTTCACAATAATTTTTATCTATAAATACCAATCATTATCCTCATTCCAACTCACACTTCTTGTGTTAACAAGAATTCTCATTTCTCAAATTTATTAATACCTAAAGCAATACATAATATGTTTGTAGGCGGAGGTATATGCTGCAGCCGATGGCCTGACAGGCATTAACAACCCCAACATCTCTCAAGAAATTATCAATGCATTCTTCACACAAGTCTCGGATACTTCAATTTCATTTCTAGTGACGAGGTTCAACAAAAAAAAATAGTAAATTATGAAATTCTGTTGAAACAGTTAAATGCTTTTAGAGAAATTATGTAACACCATATCCCAGTTATCTAAAAACACTTGGCCAAGTACATTTCAAATATTACTGTAGTATCAACAAGCTCAGCAACTGCCCCAAATATCCAACCGGAATGTGCTTGACTAAGTGTTTTCATATAATTGGGATGTGTTGTTACATAATTTCTCTGAAATGATTTAACCGCTTCAACATAATTTCTCAATTTACTGCTTTTAGCTGCCAAATTACAAGAATAATATTCATTACTGTAATTTGTGTCGAGAGCGGCGATCAAGAATTTACCGAGATTGAACAATCTGGGCTCGAAGAGTGAATGTAAGTAAAAGTAAGAGAACTACGTGGGTTTTGATTCCTCAATGAGGATACGTAGGTAACTCAATTTAAATTGTTAAAGTCTAACTTGAAGTAGTTAAATTGAACTCAATTCATTGTCCTTATTCCTCCATCCCTTTGTTGTAAATTACTGAATTTGTAACTTGCATTTCTAAATTCTACTTTGTAATTGTAATTTGTTTATTTTATTACTTAAAATTTTAAACTTTGTAATTATTTGTATTTTGTAATGTACACATTCGAAATTTAATGTAATTGCCATTTTTAAATATTATTTCTTTGTCTTATTCATTAATCATTATTATAATTTGTTGTGATTTCTCTTATTATTTATTTACTTACTTATATTCGTTTTCGATTTCGATTTCAAATTTGAATCACCTTGAATACAAAAAAAAAATATCGTTGAACTGCCAAACCAGAATTGGAACCGTCCAAAACTAGCTGGAAACCGACGGTTTTGAACCGAAACTGAAACCGTCGGTTTCCAGTTCAAAAGTAGAACCATCATTTCTGCCGATTCTCATTCCCACGGAACCGCACCGGCTATTCCGAAATCGTGGCCACCCCGAGTGTAACACCTATTTTTCTTAAATAATAGTAAAAAAGATAACTTAACATACATATAATAGACACCAAACCATATTTTATTCGATATAAAATTGTGAAGAGAACTATCATTAGTATAAGATGTGATTTTTTAACGTTTGTCAATGAAATTTATAACACCATATCATAATCTAAATCATGATGTTTAAAGACCCTCAATAATTTTCGAGTTTTGATTTATAAAATCGTGAAGAGGAGACTATCATTAGTATGAGATGTGATTTTTAAAGTTTGTCAATGAAATTTACACCACCATATCATAATCTAATCATCACCTTCAAAAACTGTCAATAATTTTCGAGTTTTGATGTTGGATTGACTTCATAACATTAAGACCGATCGCAAAATCAAATTAGATCAAATAAAGATCATAAAACATAATCGGTATTTAGATATTTATCTAATTTTGTCAATATGTATTTATGATATATTTGTATTACGAAACAACTAACCCAAATTATTACCAATATACGAGTGCTATTTTTTGGTTGATCACAATAGTTAACTGATCATGACTGTTCTGCACAATGCAGAAAGAAATTTAAAAAAAATGTTGGAGTTGGCGCATCCTAATTGAAAACTGCTAATATGCGCGGCTGAGTTCTCTCTCCCGGCGCCAGCCATAGAAAGCATCGCTCCTTTAGTCCTTTTCTCTCTCGTCGCTCTCTCTCTCTCTCAGCTGAAAGTCCACTCTTTCAAAACAATGCAATTCTGCTACAATCCAGTTGAGTGATAGCAAATGGCGCTAACACTTCACACCATCTTCACAAACAAGAATTCCACTCCTTCACACCCCCGATTCCCCCCGACCCATTTCTCGAAATTCCCCAAATTAACATTCCCGCCCCCAAATTCGAGGACCCATTGCCCCAATAAAAAAAATTCCACATCCCAATCCCGCCTTTTCGCCGCCGCAAAAATCAGCGATTCATTCCAAGAACCCTACGGAGCCTCACAGCAGCAAACTAACGGCAACGGCGGCTCCAATCTCGACGCTTTTCTCTCCGTTGTAGAATTCGTCAGCCTCGCATCGTCCGCAGCTGTTTGCGTTTATGCCGCAGTGAGATACGGGGTGCAGAGGGGCGGGGGTTTGGGGTGGTTGGGGAGCAGGGTTTTGGTGTGGCAGTGTGTAGTTCTGGTGAGCGGCTTGGCTGCCGGGGCGGCGATACGGCGGAGGCAGTGGAGGAGGGTTTGCGGCGTTGGGGTCTCGAGAGGTCCGGCGTCTCCGGCGGCTAATATGCTGGAGAGGGTGGAGAAATTGGAAGAGGATTTGCGCGGCGCCGCGACGATCGTTCAAGCGCTGTCGAGGCGGCTCGAGAAGCTCGGGATTCGGTTCAGGCTGACTCGGAAAGCTCTCAAGGAACCCATTGCTGAGGTGATTTTTTTTTATATGTTTTCTATTTGTATTGGGAAACTAGATTGCTTGGATCATGGTAGATTTGTGATGCTGAATTGTTGATAGCATAGTGTATTTGCTCAATTTTTGTTACAAATTAAAGCACAAAGCAATTGCGCAGAGCAAGAAAAACGCACGAAAATTTGTTATAAATATAATAGGAAAAAAGTCGAAAACATGCCATATCATCCTAAACCTCTAAACCTCCCATAGTCAAGTAGTCTGTAGTCTACTTTCCAGATACTACAAAGCAAGAAATATTTCAATTGAAAAGTTGAGTTATGGAGTGGGGTCCGTTCGGTAAGGCGTTTTAGTCAGTTTCGACAGAATCCTTGATTGGTGAATGCTAGCAGATGAAGCTTAGTTAAGCTGCATTTACTGTTAGCATATCATGTTCATTCGAGTGATATAACGGTTAGTGCTTAAGAGAAATTTGGTTGGGATATATAATCTTTGTTGCTTTTACTTGGACATTCTTGATGTGTTTAGAGAATATGATAGGGAGTGGTCATTCGAGTATGATGTACAATGCTCTTGCATTGTGCTGTCAAAAACTTGCTCAAAAGTTTGTTCCTGCATTGGTTCTTTAGTGTGTGTGTATGAAGATGCTACTCTCTCTTCCGGAGAATGTAATTGTGTGCGCGCGCGTGGGTGTATTCTAAATTGGTAATTAAATAAAATGAAAGGTTGTTTTTCGCTTTTGAGAAAGTTCAAAGTTTTGTTGCATTTTGTATCAGACAGCATTGTTGGTCCAGAAAAACTCTCAGGCCACCCAAGCATTGGCTGCAGAGGGCGAAGTTTTGGAGAAGGAGCTCGGTGAAATCCAGAAGGTTCTACTTTCTATGCAGGTATCTATATTTTATTTATTGAATTTTAACCTTAGATAGGTTCATTATTACATTGAACAGTGTTGAAACTAGAGTGTTATACCATTATCATCACCTGCCATGCAGTAAAATGCAAGAGAAAAAAAAATTCCTATTTTTTCGTCTCTTTTTAGCTCTCATTATCAATGGAAATGATAAAGGCAGAAGAAATATGCTCCCTCCTCTTCGTTCTCTGCAATTTCACTCGGATTGATTATATTTACTCTTTTTAAAGGATATGCTGGTAATTTCTGCATGAAGTTCATGTAATTTTTCAAAAATCAAAACCCTCCTCGCCTCCCGTTGCAATCTTGGAAGAGAAAGCATCTATAATATGCCTTTTGGTTTGCTTTACCACTTCACTTTTCTGTTTGTGTTGTCCTTGCACCGTTCTTGGATATTTTTTAGCAGTCTCTGTAGGAAATTAAGCCTAAATTTTCGAAGGATGATACTTTTTTATGTATAATATGCATTCTAGTAGTGATTTCCAATTAATGATAAGCTGTTCAATGTAGATGCCTTGTCTAATTTCCTTTACATTCTTGTCTTGATTTCCAATTAAATGGTAATCTGTTCAATGTAGATACCTTGTCTAATTTCCTTTACATTTTATGAAGAAATGTAATGATTTGAACAGCTTATCCCAAATTTTGTGGGAACATATATTAGAGAACTACTCACTTGTTCCTGCAGAGTTATTCATCTTAGATTGTTTATTCATACTATTATGATCAGAATCTTACTCCGATTCCTCGTCTGAGTTTCGTGTAGGAGCAGCAGCAAAAGCAGCTCGAGCTCATTCTTGCAATTGGGAAAGCCGGGAAGTTGTGGGACGGCCCCAAACGCGTAAAAGCTCAAGATCATAAAGCACCCGAGGCTCCAATCAACCAGATTGAAACAATGGTGTGGCAGAAAGAAGGCAACAACGACAGACCATAGGTTCTAACAGAAACACCCGCTACTTCATCCTCAACCTTGTTTTGTTGCAAAGCGCTGCATAGACGATGAGCACCTTGGTCTGGCTTGCAGGCGAATCAGAACTCCGGCTGTGTGTCGAGTTTGCTGGCTGAGCAGAAATATGTCGTCTTTGCAACCAAATTTGTTCCAAAAGCAGAAATTATTCTAGATTTTGGGATATCAGTTCTTGTTGTGGCAATGTAGCCACAATAATTGTGATTATGAGATGGTCTAATTAGTGGAATGACAATAATACTCATAAATTGAAAGTTTTTTCTAGTTTTGAAAATTAATCGAAAATAGTAGAATTGAGACGACGAAGCATAGCTTGTCATTAGGTTGTGTTGGAATCACTGATTGAAGTGCCAATTGGTTGCTAAACACAAGAATATTGGTGTGCACTGGCGAGAAACAGGGAGAATTCAAATGGTCTTAACTTTGATTTATCAATATTTAGTTTTTCTGATCTGAAATCCTTGTACGAGGAGAAAAGTATCCTATTTGATATTGTAAATGCTATGTTTTGTTGAAATGGCCTGTTCCATAGGATTTATGTTTTTGTTTTTGGTAGGATGCTGGTCAGTGGATATGGACATTTCTTCGAATCAACCTACTTCACTAAGTTTCTTTTGCGCTTCCCCCCGGAAAGTATGATCGGTTATTTAAAGCATTACATGAACTGTCGGTATACTACCCCGAAAGATGCGAAGAATCCATATTTAGAGATTCATATACCAATTCCATAAAATAGTACACATTTTAGAAATAGCCTGTTCCATAGGATTTCATAAAAATTAGATAGTTTGTTTTGTAAATATAGAAAAAGCTTCACTTTATTATTTTTGACGCATTTACTGTAAGGGGTCCCCAAAAATGGGGTATTATTATAGTGGGTGCCAGTGGAGGTGTAGCGAAAAATGCAAGGGGTAGCGAATTCGCTACCCCAAAAAACTAAGCTGAGGTGGGCCCCAAGCCTCTTGTGCTTCCGCTCGCGCTGCTCTTAGCGCGCACAGCGTGAGCTCGTGCACCGTGCGGCTGGGCATATCAACGTAGTTGTTTAAATTTGTTGTTTTATCTTATTATTTATTTTCTTTTTTCTTCTTTGTTTTATTCATTTTCATTTATTTTCTTCATTCACGCATTCTGAGTTATGTTTTCATCTAATAATAATCGTTAACAAAGTGATAAAGCACCAAATAAATTACCAATTGACGCATAAATAGATGAAATATTGCGTCAATATCTTGAGGATGATAGTGCTCATCACTGTTTGCTTCGAGCAATCGTGCAACCCACTCGTCACACAAGTAAATATGTGCGATGCGATCAGGATGAGGCACATGAAAGACTCGTGAGTAGGGGTGATAATTCAGTTAGTCAGTTATCGGTTAACTGATATTTTCAATTTTGGTTCGGTTTCGGTTAGCGTGTAAGAAAAAATTCGGTTATCGGTTATAACCGAAGAACTAAAAAAACTGATATAAATATTAATATAAAAAACATTGGTCGTTTTTTAGACAAGAACTGCAGGTAGCGCAGTTGGTGGAGAGCTTACTGCGCAGCCTCCAAAATACGGGATTGATTCCTAGCAGCGACGTTTATTTCAAAAAAAATTTATTAAGAGCAAGAACATTTCCTATCCCACATCGGCTGAAGAAAGGATGGGGAGTGGGAGAGTCCTCTTATAAAAAGTGGGGGCAAGGACTCATACCATGTTCCTCACACTCTTCCTCATCCCACATCGACTAGAAATGAGAAGGGGAGATGTGTTGGGCTTATAAAATGAGGGGTGGCGGACACATTGTTTGTCATTGTGTCTAGTGAGCTTTCCATAATAGCCATTGTTCGCAATTAAAAATTTTTAATTCAGTTTTAAATTTTAATTCGGTTGTTATCGGTTAACCGACTAACCGATTGGTTAATAGCTTAACTGATCCTATATCGATACCAGTTTCGATTACCAGTTCTAGAGAAAAATTTAGTCGGTTAACCAACAAATTGGCTCAATTATTAACTGAATCGACCGATTAAGCAGCCCTACTCGTGAGAGATTATTTCGATGATAATCCAACATGGGATCCAAATGTATTCAAGCGACATTTCGGATGCGGAAAGAGTTACTAACTCGCATAGTGGATACGTTAGAAGCACACGACATATGGTTTCAATGGCTCAATCAAGTGTCACTATGATGAGTGAGTACGTTAGTACAAATGTGATTAGAGAGTTGGAATACGTTAGCCTGACCGATCACTATGATGAGTACTCACGTGTTTCGAAAACAACAGGGCATGAATGCTTGCGCCACTTTTGCCGAGGTATGATTGAAGTTTTTGGCGCACACTACTTGATAAAGCCGACTGCTAATGACTATCGACGATTGATGCAAATGCATGAGGATAGACATAACTTTCTTGGAATGCTAGGGAGCCTCGAGTGTATGCATTGGACTTGGAGAATTTGTCTAGTAGCATGGAAATGGCAATTTACTCGCGGTGATCATGGAGTCTCTACAATTATGCTAGAGGCAGTTGCATCTCAAGACGTGTGGATATGACATGCCCTTATGGAGTTGCACGATCAAACAATGACATTAATGTTCTAAATCAAACTCACTTGATCCATAACGTTCTACGAGGACAAGCGTCTTGAATGACATTTATGGTAAATGATACCAAATATGCCCATGGATACTACCTAACAGACAATATATATCCTGAACGGGCAAGTTTCTTGAAAAGCTTCAAGTATCCTCAAGATGCAAAGAGACAAAAGTTCAAGCAAATGAAAGAAGCTGCAAGAAAATGTGGAACGAGCATTTGAGGTTCTCCAAACTCGTCGGGCCATGATTAGAGGTCCAAGTCGCTTTTGGTCTAAATAAAATATTACAGATATTATGTTAGCTTCTATTATTTTATCTAATATGATAATTGAAGATGAATGGGAAATGACAAGTGACAGGATCGAAAAGCAACCAAATGCGAGGAGCAATAATATTGAAGGGGAAATAAATCACGATTATGTAGGAGGATTCAACGACTATCTTTGGAGATGTGATACACTATGCCACAAGAAATCACATCACCAACTTCGAAACAATTTGGTTGAGCACATGTGAGCACATTCAGTAATGATTAATGATTTAAATTATGTTTTGTGTATTTTTGTTTCATATTTATAATAAATGTTGTGTTGTAGTAGTTTTAATTTTATATTATCACTTGTTTCAATTTTGTTGTTTTTTAATTTTCACACAATCAAATTTATTTTAATTATATATTATTAATTTTTAAAAATAATTTACTCATTTAATTAATTTAATTTAATTGAAGCAAAAATATAAATATAAAAAGATAATAAATTGTATTATATATGTGTGTAGATATGTTGAAAAATAGGATAGTTGATGATGTGACACACATGTGCAGGAAAAATAGGATAACACGATAGTGGATGTGTTCATGTTAGTTAACGTAGATAATGGTATGTCAAGTTTAATTTTTATCTAAGAAAAAAGTTTAAAAATGTGTACTATCTTGTAGGATATTCCAAATGACAAATTGTGTACTATTTTTTGGAATAAGAGGAACATTCCACCAGTTATTGATGATGAAGCTGAATACCGGAGACGGGCCGTTTCATCTAAAGCTCCATGAATGGCGGATTCGAGTTTATAAAATGGTGCTAACAAGTTCCCATCATCTCTGTGCATTCGAAGCTCGTTAGCAACCAAACATGCATTATCTTTGCTAGTGCTGTTGTGGAAGACGAAGGTAATACTGAAAGATTTAGGTGATAATTATATTAGATTTTGCGTTATTTGGTGTCAAAATATATTGACTTTCAGGCTCTGTTCGCATGAATTTGCAAGCATGATTATGTCAAAATTAGGTATACGTTTATTTATTCTTATTAGTCATTTATTTTAGGGCAAATTGCCGGAAAAACCACCAAGTTTGGTCAAATTCTGGTCAATCCCGCAAGTTTCAAAATCAGCC
>JAYDZE010058412.1:0-25846 GCA_034509125.1 Monilaria moniliformis | reverse complement strand
TGACAGTGTTAATGCTGTGTTATATGTACTGCAATGCTGTAAATTGTGGGAGGCTACCTGTAATATCCAGTTTCAGTTTATGTTTGTTTTTCTTTTCTGTACTGCCTGGGTGATGCTTGTGTAATGCCACTTGTTATGTATCTGTAATGGAGTCTTTTGCACGGTTTTGACGTATTTATGTGCACCGAATCGAAGAGTAGATATGGAAAAGATTATTGCCGAAATTAGCGGGACTTGCCAACATTAACTACCGCGCTCACCAAATTCGTTGACGAATTTACCCCAATAATGCTGTAGCCGTCAAAGTATAATGCTGTCACGTATAACACAATTCGGACCATCCGTTGATGTAATCTAATGGTCGAGATTTGGTCATAGTTCAACCACATATGGCTGTTATTAGTCTAACATGACCCTATATATATATATATTAGTACGTTTGAAATAAAAGTGTTTCATGAGTAGGAGATAGATGATAATGAAATATATTTAGCCAAATCTAACATCTATGTCGTACTTGGATTCTAAATGTCTCCATTATGTCAGATATTTCGATAAGGTTATTTCTCAAAGCAAATTATTCAGTATTATAATTTTTGTTACTATTCTTGCCAACTTAAGAAACAATTCAGGTACCAATGATGAGGAATTCCAATATTAATTCCAAAGTGTGCAAATGATAGGTAAAAAAACTGCATGGTAATTCCTATAAAAAACATTAATAGTTCATTAATATTTTTATTAAATAAATTCAATAATGAACCCCACGCCTTAATTGACCAGAAAATTTGAACTGATATAAATAATTATTTACTTTACCCATTACGTATTTCTTGAATTTTGTATATTGATCGTGCATGGCTTGCATCTTTCGTCTTTAATAAGACTAAAGTTCTTTTACTTATCGCAGCAATATTTTAAAAATTGAATCGGTGAGCGAACTGGCAAAGCTATCAATTTATGGTTCAGTCGGTCAGATTGGTCAGACCATTGGTTAAACCGGAATATTGTAGCAAATATATATGTATGTATATATATATATATATATATTATAAAAAAATTTAAATTTAGTGAATGATAAAATATAATTAACTATATATTTCACAAAATACATTAATATATATATATAGTTAAATATATATTGTATAATTAAGATTAAGATTTAGTGAATGAAAAATTATAAATAAAATTAAGTAAATGATAAAATACAATTAGATATATATTAATTGAAAAATAAAAAAAAATAATTAGTTACTTTATGCATAACATAGCCTCTTAATTTTATATGTTAACTTGAAGACATGAATTGTTTTATCAATTTTGAGTTTGTGCTTTATTACTTTTTTATAGAATTATTTGCGGTTAGACGCATCGTGCTTCATATGCATTTTTGAAGTTAATAATTATTTGTTGCATATAAACACATATCACCATTTCTCAAGAGTTAAAATTATTAACTAATGAAGTTGATAAAAAAAAGTAGATAAAAATAATCATGTGTTTAGTAAATTATGAGATATTTCGTATCAAACACGAATAAATAGTTGGCATAGATAAATTCTTTTTGATGTGTTATATATAAGAGTATTTAAAGTTCATATAATATCATAAAAGTTCTTGTAGCTCAATGGATAAGTTACATCATATACTATCAGTAGGCAAGGTATCTAATCCTATCAAGCACAAAATAAAATCACTTTTGAAAAATATTTTTAAAAAATTCAAAAAACTGGTTCAACCGATCACCCGTTTCTGGCCGAACCAGGCGGTTTTTTCGGTTCACACTGGTTCAATAGATTGACGATTTTATGTACCGAATCGGACCGGGTAGCGCACCGATTCGTGGCTGAACCGATCGAACCGACTGGTCCGGTCCAATTTTTAAAACACTGTATAGTAGTGTTTGTAAGCGATCTTATTGTTTTAAGCGGTCAATTAAATAAGTATTGACTACTTAAATCTTATGTGGAATTTCTATTTTTTATTTTGGATAGATAAATCAATCAATTAACTAGGGTGCACGTCGATATTATATATTATAGATAAATGCATAATTTTTAGGGATTGCATAAAGTACATTTATATACATAAAACTAAATACAAATTTCAAAATATCATATTATATTGAATGATGAATTTGAAATTGAACACAGGCAGCAAGCATAAATTGAGCAGTCGTCATTGTAAATCTACTGATTTACGTTGGATTATAGAAATAATATTTCACTAAAGTTATTATATGTTATATAGTATAATTATTATACAGTATACACAATGATATAGTATCGGGGAAAATCTAAGGCGAGGTGGTGCTAGGATAGTTGTTAATTATTTGATGATTTAAAGTAACATTTACATCTTACTATAAAATTCCTAGTATATTAATACCATATTTTGGTTAAGAACCTCAAGCTCCAAATAATAGACTGACCGCTTAGAACTTGGACTGGACTGGTAATTTAATTGATAAT
The DNA here is from genome assembly GCA_034509125.1 of Monilaria moniliformis. Classification (NCBI taxonomy): domain Eukaryota; kingdom Viridiplantae; phylum Streptophyta; class Magnoliopsida; order Caryophyllales; family Aizoaceae; genus Monilaria; species Monilaria moniliformis. The sequence continues at coordinate 23,375 of JAYDZE010058412.1, read as the reverse complement.
ATTTAATTTTGGGGGCCCGATATTCATGCGTATTTGGGTCCAAAATCTACTCAAGAAAGGTTCACACCAAAATAACTCAACGTACTTGTTTTTTTTATTTAGAGTTTGGAGTCTTTTGACTTTTGTGTGAGACATCTTAAGACAAATTAATATATAGAATCAAATTCATATTCAATGACATATTTGTAATTATAAATTCATAAAAAAATTGTGCATTTGTCACTGAAATATGAATTTGAAATCATAATTTTTAACCATTTTACAATGTCATCTACCATTATAGTTAAAAAATATAAAGACGTTAGTGAAATTTGAATAAAGGGAATGTTAATTTTATTATTAAGTCAGCTTGGATGGTACACTAATTCTCATCAATCTTTAATAATGAAGTATTTTTATCAAAAGAAACGGACCTTGTATTAGGGATGGGTAATGAGTATTAGACGGCTAAATCGATTTTTACTTATTTTGTAAGGAAAGGAACATTAAAATGAAATACGGCTCAATCAGTAGTCACAATAATTGCCAACTCATAATTTTGAATTATTATAATCATAAAATCTACTTCATCATTAGCGTAGCATTGAGGGGTAGTATCCACACGTGACGTGCATGAGTAATAGCAATTTTGTTTTGTGGAAACCTTACCCCCCCCCCCCCCCCCCGCGACAAATTAATTCTACTTCTCAATAGTTGACTTGAGGGTGCTTCAGTTTTTCTTATTAAAGTTAGGGTTTAATTATATTAATTGCTACTTAAGCTACTCACGACTGCTCGTGAAATTGATCATTTTCATATTATCTTCGACAAATACTTAGATGCAATTCTTAATGCATTGAGTTATGGATAATTAATTCATTTTGTTTGTAATTCATAATTTTCTTAGATAATTTTTTTTTCATGAACTATTGAATTAGAGGTCTATAGTGTTTAGATCGAAGAAGATCACTCATAATAAGGATCTCACATTGTGTGTATATTGGTCAAACGGTAGAATGGTTTATATTCGATACCAAAAGTCTTAAGTTCAAATCTACCATAATAGGAACTTTAAATTTAATTTTGTCACTACAAAAAAAGGGAAAAGAAAATTTCTCAATTTTAGATTGTAGAAGGGCCACTAAATTTATTATGGACTTAAATTCATTATTATACTTAGTGTAACACATTAAACGAATTAGAGGATAAAATAGAACTTATCTTTCCACTCAAATCCCTTTCTAATCCCAAATTTTCCTCAAAGGCACTTTGACTTAAAAATCTTGGCCCAACAAACTTCACTTAGGAATCTTTTGATTGCAATGTTTTTTTACTTGTTTGAATACTAAAATCAAACCAAAATAAAAGGACCCAACAAACAACTACAGTACAAGTCAAAGAAATTAAAATAAAGAAATTAAATCTTACTCCAAAAAACATAGTCAAACAATGATTGTTAGCGGATTACATCACTCCTTCTCACTAAAAAAATAAGCTCAAATCCATTCATCAAAACACAAGCATTAAATTAAATTAAATAAATGAAAACCCTACTTACTCACACTACTACTCCACTAGCATTATATTTTAGTTAGAATTTTTATTTTATTTTTCTCTCCCGGGTACTACCAGATCACCGCGACGTACAAGTCAACTATGCAGACACGGATCCACAAGAGAGTGCCATGAGCAGAATCGCTGCCTGCTCTTCCTCCCTCAGTTTGCTCATCAGCTTCCTTGATCTCTGCAGCAGCACTTCACTCCCAAACGTCATGAATCGCATCTTCAAAATCTCTCTGACTTCGCTGCTCCGATCTTCGCCGCCGCTCCTCTTCTTTTTACGGCAGTTCTTTCCGGTTTCCAATCCCAGACTCTCTCTCCTCTTCTTGTTGTACTTGATCCCGCACGCATTGCACAACGACTGCAGATTCAACCGCCGATAGATCAAAATCAGTCCAAAAACAAATCATAAGCAAAACAACAAAATAGATCACATTTCTTTGCAAAATTTTCGAGAAATTTAAACCAGAAATAGTCACCTTAGGTCCGTGAGGACCGCTGCGCCAGAGAGGAGTTCTGGTGGTGCGACAATCAGTGCAGCTTTTTGGAGAAGAACTGCTGTTACTGCTGTTTCTCTTCTCCTCCGAAATTTGTTTCTGGAGATTCAGAAAAAAAAAATTAAAATATGATCGGAGAAAAGAAAGAAAAACGGCGAGAAAACTGCGATCACTAGATTTCTCACCGTCTCCTGCTTCAGATCCATGCGATCGGATGCTGCTCGCGAATTGATAAAACGATCTCCGAGTGAACTAGGGAAGATGATCTGCGATGGATGATTCTATTCGGGCAGAAACATGATCGTTGTAACAAATCTGTAGTAAAATGGAGATTTTTTGAGTGATCAGGGTTTTATGGCCGTAATTTTCACTGGGAGTGTGTTTAGAGAGAGAAAGCGAAGAGTTAAATGTAATGGGGAAAAGAAATATTGAAAAAGAGAGATGGTATCTGGCGGACACTAGTCAGACATACACGAAACCCTAGCTGACTCTACGTTTCATTCAGGAGTGACGGTTTTGCCCTTCCTCTATTTTCAAAATTTGGACCCTAAGTGGAGAAATCTCGGCCGTTAATATTTGCCCATTATCGATAGAATTCATATGATATGTTCTTCGATATAAACATAGTAGCAAAATATGCAACAATTATTTTGTTACACGTCTATAAAAAATATGTAATATTATTTTTTTGAACATCTCTAGTTATAATTTATCTTTATAAATCTATATCTACGTAAGAACTAATCCATAATCCACTTTCTTAATTTATTATTTATCATTAATTAAATACATTCTACACTAATAAAATATTGACTAAATATTTTATTAAACTACCTGTCATCCTTAATATTGTACATTTTCTCTAGAAGGAATAGCGCATGAATCAAACAATATCGAAGAATCAGACGCAAATGGATTTAGTAAATTTTGATCATATTCCAAGTTAAGATCAGAAAGACAATTGTAGCATTAGATAATTTCTAAAGAAAATCTAACAATTATTACATAAATACACAAGACACCTCTATCTAAAAAGAGGTAATGACAGTGATATTAATAACTAAGGGTGAGCAAAATATCCGAAATACGAATATCCGATCCAAACCAAACCGAAATTTAAAATTTGGTTCGGATTTTTCGGATTTTTAGTTCGGTTCGGATTACAATTTTGACAAATTTCGGATTTTCTGATCGGATCGGATCGGATATATTAAAAATTGAATAAATCCGAAATCCGAAATATATTTTTAGTAATATGTATGTGTATATATATATATATAATTAATACCTTCAATTTGCACTCTTATTACATAAAAATTAAAACATGATATTTTATATACTACCAACCTTATGGTATTAATTTAGAAAAATAATTTTATAATTTTTAGATTTTTGAATTTCGGATTTTCAGATTTTCGGATTTTCGGATTTTTGTTAGATTTTTTGGATTTTTTTATGCAATTTCGGATTTTCGGTTCAGATCGGATTTGCAAGTTCAGATTTCGGATTTTCGGATTCGTATTTTCGGATAATTCGGTTCGGTTCGGTTCGGATTTAATTTTTAGAAAAGTTCGAATTTTCGGATCAATTCGGATTAGGCAAAATTTCAAACCGAAATCCGAATGCTCACCCCTATTAATAACCTTGTAATTATTAGAGTTAGTTATTTTGATTGTCATCTCCACATGTAAATATCATTATTAATATCTTGGTTTCAAGCTAGAAAACTGTGATATATTTTAGAGATGTCAATCAAGTCAATTCGCTCGGACTCAGTTCGATCTTATCGGATTTTCAGGCTATTCGGTTACAGGTCATTCATGTTGTAATTTTTTCGGGTTAGAATTCTCAACCCTAATTCTAAATTATCGGCTTTCGGGCTAACCCATCGGGTCAATTGAGCTCAATTTTTTTTAATTAATATATTAATTTTAATAATTGTATATTTGTAACAAAGAAATACATCAATAAATAAATGTGATTTCAATTCAAAATTAATATATAGCCTTTAGAGAAGTAAGAAAATATATTTTTCTTAATGGATTATCATTTTTTTAATTTTTAAATCTAAACGTTTTATATTAAATGTTATAAAAAATATAGAAAAGTAAAATAATAAACATAACTTTCGAATATTGAATCAAAATGTATATTTTCACATACATTTGAAAAAGATCTTATTATATAAACTTTCAAAATTTGAAAAAATAATAAATTAATGAAGTTTGAAAACTAAATAACGAGAACTCGCTAATTTTCGGGTCGACCCTATGAGTTCGGGCTATCTTCGGGCCAACCCCATCGTATTGCGGGCTATTCGATTTAGAACCATTTGAGTTGAGATTTTTTTTGGTTGAGATTTGTCAACCCTAACCCTGTCGGGTTGTCAGGTTAATCGGGTCAACCCACAAGTTTCGGGCTAAATTGATGTCCCTACAAATAATACTCCATCCGTCGACGATAAATGTCTCATTTTGCCAAAAAGAAGTGCCTACCATTATATGTCTCATTTCACTTTTACAGTTTTTGTTAAATAGGCCTCACATTCCATTAAACTCATTTCACTTACTTTGCATTACAAAGCTAATATACGAAATTGAAACCCACATTTCAATAACTATTTCCATCCACATTTCTTCACATTTTTTAAAACTTGTTTTGAAATCAAATGGGACATTTTATAGTCGGCGGATGGAGTATATCCTAGGTTGATTTTAGTAAATAAATATTATATTTCCGCTATTAGTTGCCTATACGGATTGAGCACGCAACTTAAGAATATTGCGTCTTATATACATTAAAATTGACTAACGTTTTGTGCAAAAAAAAATTTCTTTTTCAATTAAGCCACTTATAATGGACAATCCAATAAGATATATAGACCACTCATAACGGGACGAATGAAATATCACTTTCATCTCATTCTTCTTTTGGTCATAAACTATTCATGTAGTTTTCCATTAATGATATAGAACTTGAATCATGAATCACTTAGTTCAATTCATAAGGTAAGTTCGTTTGAGTCTCTAAAATTCATGTAGTTTGTTGGAAGCTAGGTTAATGTGGCTTCCCATTTTTAATTGTACAAGGTTTGATCGTATTTGATTTCTAAGGTAAGATAAATGCAGTTTGATTCATAAAGTTGACCGAGAAATTAGAGCGAGATATATGCAGTTTGCGTAATTGTTCTGAAAGGAAAACATATTCGGTCAAAATGAAAATTGTAAACGATCGTTCTAACTCTTGCAAGCTGGTTCTGCGCATTCATATCCAGCCACTTTTATCTTTCTCGATGGAATTACAAAGCTAACTGACGTATCGATTGAGAATAGTCTTTTTGAGAGAATATTGATTTATTTTTGTTAGGACTGTGCATTAATTTGCTCGTGATGACGTTTCTATTATTATTTGCACTATTTCAGTTTTATATTATCCTAGATCAATTCCTCCCATTATATCCTCGCAGTCCACCCTGTCACCACATATAGGTAAAAAAAAAAAAAATTCCTTTCAAGATTTATAATGCAACTAATTTAAAAAAAGAAAAAAAAAATATATTATGCAACTTAAAACTTGAAATTGTTTTTGAAACTAAAGAGATCTAGACGAGCAATATATATGACGTAATAAATGGCGGTCTTCTTTATTAATTGCTATTATTAAAACAGAACAACGTACTGACATATTTTGTTATAGCAAACTTTAATGCCGGAGAGCTTTTCTCGTCATTTCTTACCATCAGTAATGTTTTTGCATATCAAAGCTTAAACTCGTTAAGGCACTTGTCATAACTAGGCAACTATATATGACAAAGTTGTCTACGGCTTCGAAACCGTCGGTTACGGTTTCGTGGGCAGCCTACTAATCTTAACCAAACCGTGAGGGGTTAAGGTGGTTCCATTTCTGATTTTGCGGTTTGCCGGTTCTTTTTTTCATTCAATGTGATTCAATTTTAAAAGCGAAGACAATTTTAAATAAATGCATAATAAATAAAAAAAGAAACAAAGAGAATTACAAATTACATAAAAATAACATTTGAAAATCGCAATTATTCAGTGATAATACGAAATTTAGAATGTATATAGTACATTACAAAATAATGAATTACAACGTTGAAGACTTTAAGTAATAAAATAAATAAATTATAATTACAAACTTACAAGTTTACAAATACAAATTACAATAAAGTCAAACTACAAAGGCTGGGGGGAGGGAGGGGGAAGAAAAGGAAAAGGACTTGAGCTCAATTTAAATCCTTAAAGTTAGATTTTAACAATTTAAATTGAGTTGCCTATGTATCCTCATTGAGGAATCAAAGTCCACTTAGTTCTCTTACATTGATTTAACTACTAGGCTTCGGATCGTTCGGACTCCGTAAATTCTTCAGTGTCGCTCTCCACACATTGGTCTCAATCTGTTTCCTGAGCCCTCATTTCCGCGTTGGCCTAATCATCAAGCAACATTGTGGTGGACATGTTGCTCCTTAATTCATCCAAGACGCAACCGGTAGTGCTGAAAGCTTGCTCGACAGCAGCGGTGGAAGCGGGAACTGCAAAAATCTCATTTGCCATGGTGACAAGTATATGATAGTCTTTCTAATGCATTGACCACCAATCTAGGACGTAGAACTGGTGGTGTTGAGGACCTGTATCTTTGAAAATAGCACGAGATTCTAAATATATATCTAATTCACTATTTACTCTACCCCTATGTGTTATAGCATTGTTATTGGGTCGTTATAATATATGTTTATGTTAATTCCATAGTTACTAAAGTTAGAATCTCTACTAGAAGTGGTGGGATGAAGATATTGGTTGTTGAACTTCGTCACTCGACATTAAATTGAAGTCCTCAAAACTTGTGTTAGTTAATAATAAATTATAATTAAAAAATGAAAATTAAACAATTTCTTCAAACTCACTTGCATACATGCAACAACTTATTCTGATAATAAATCGAGTTGCTATCGAGCATCTCGACGTGATGTTGTTCTCTTTGATCTTGGACGGGGGACATCACTTTGATCTTGGGCAACAACTTTATCCATATCGGCACGGTTAGAACGAGAAGAAGACATATTGATAATTTGATAATTTATATTGTAAATGTTTATAGCATAAATGTGTGAATATAAATTATATTTGCAAAGTAAATAAACTAGTAGAATAGTAAAATATGCACAATTTGCACAAGTAGACAGAAATATGAGGTAGAGAAGAGAGAAATTATGGATATAAAAGAGAAAATTCTTATTAACACAAGAGGAGTGAGTTGAAATGAGAATGACAAGAGAGTATTTATAGATAAAAGTTAGTGGGAAAATTTTGAATTTGAATTTCGAAAAAAAATCGAATTTCGACTGCGAAACTACCGGTTTTCTCTTAATTTGCAGATCATAATAGCCTGCACCCTAAACACATAGCATGTACCCTATCCAAATCGCTGGTTTAATCGTCGGAGATCGAACCGCCGGAACCGAATTCACCGTCTGAGACGGTTACGGTTCCGGTTTAACCAAACACCCCTAATATATGATCAAATTAAATGAAGGTATATCAAAATTAAATTCCTTTTTCGAGTTGATATTATTTTAATTGAACTTGCTGCAGTTAGATGAGACGCTAGCTACTCAAACATGGGATCTAATTACGCATTTCAAGTAAATAGAAATTAAAATATACTCCATAAAATAAAAGTAGAATCATGGCTTGTCTTATGCTGTTTCCATGCATTGTGTGTGTACTCAATATTGTTATTTAACGAGTATAAAATTTTCCTTCAAGATTAAATACATGTAATTAGACTAAAAGTTCAAGAAGTTTATTTATTATTTTTATTTAAAGTTCAACTACTGTAGTGACATAATAGAATGAAAGAAAAAAGTTATACGACCCTCTACATTATTGGGGTGGATATTTGATCAATATTGGAGGTTCATATATTAATTGCGGATAACAAAATAACCTACATATGGACAATAAATAGCCTTTCATAACAGATTTAATGTTGATGCAATATCTAGATACAGCGCTGTTTCTCATGACTTCTGTCCTCCGTGTAATAATATATCTTGCCCATAGAGAATTTAATGTAATACATAGTCCATGTAATAACTAATCGTCAATAAATATAAAACACTGTGCTATTACAATGATCCACATGGCAACAATTTAAACTGATATTTCAATAAATTTTGCACTGTATATAGTTAGGGTTATAAATATTTGATTGGTCTACAAAGAAAATGGTTCTTCCTTATCTTTTCGAAAAAGAGGTAATAGCATGTAATTAATTAAAGGATCATGATTTAGGGACATAATGTCTTTATCATAATATGGATTAATTAGTAATTTTGTATTATTTTTTATATTTTACTAATTTTAAGATTTGTAGTATTATATATATAGACTTTTTTATCCTTTATCTATTAAAATTATAATAATATTTAGTTATTTAATTTAAAAAAATAAATCAAATCTATTTTATTAATAGAACAAATCAAATCTACTTTATTAATAGAATAAATTAAATCTACCAAATCAACTAACGGTGACCATAACCAAAAATCATAACCAAAAATTTCATTACATACCACGTTCAAATCCATATTTGACACGAGTTTCAATGTCAGGTACTTACTGAATTAGCAGAGAATGAAATTTTGTAAATTAATGTTCTGCACTTATTGAATAAGCAGAGAATGAAAACTTGTGTGAACGTGTGACAAAATAGATTTGGATATTCTCTGAACTAACGTTCTGCTATTGTTTTGATTTGTTTAATGAATATCTAAGTAAGTGCATTTATTGTTCTTATGATTTGATAACTTTTTTATTTTGATTTTGTTTAGAAAATATCTGAATAATTGCACTTATTGTTCTTTGATTTAAAAACTTTTTGATTTTTGACAAAATATATGTTGTTTAGATAATATCCGTGAATATGCACTTATTGTTCTTTTGATTTGAAAACTTTTGGAGACTATCCAAAACTATTTGATTTTCATAATTTCAGGATTAAATTAATATTATTTTGATTTATCTCTACTTAAACTAATATAAGGGTATATTAGTCAAATCATAAATATATAGTTATAGAAAATAAAATAAGAATATTATAATACGAAAATATAATGTCAAAAAAATCATTTTCAATATATTATTCACAACCCGTATCGTTTCTCTCTTAACCGAAAAATACAACCGCCGCCTCTTTCTACCAGAACCGCCGTCGGAGAAAAAAAAATGGGGGCGGAGGCAGAGAAACATCAGCAAGCACCAACACCTGCGACAAATCCGAACCCAAATCCCATCACAGAAGCTCAATTCGCCGCCTGGAAACGTCGAAAGGTCCGAGCCCTAACTTTCCTCTATTCATGGTTTCTCTTTCACTTTCATTTTTTTGGTAAAATTTCGTTTTATCTCAGTTGTTTTCTATATGATAATTGACATTGCTGTATTTCAGTAGTGAAATTTGAAAAAAGGAAATTGTAGGTATATTGCTGTGGATTTTGTGATTGAATGCTCCCTTTTTGAGGGAAGAATTGAGGTTTTCTCCAATTGTCGCCGGAGAACTCATGGTGGCCATATACTGTAGCTTTTCTTAATTTTAAATTGTGAGAATTTGTTTTAAATTGCAATGGAAATATAGGACCATTAGGGTTTTGAATTGGGATTTGATCTCATAGACCATGAGTGCTTGCTTTGGATAATTGTTGCTTGCTTGAGATGAGGTGTTAGTCATAGTTTGTTCTTTCTCAAGAGGTGCATTGTCATCTATATGCAGAAAAATTGGTAACTAAACTTGTGCTAAATGTTGTATATTATCTTTCATTCTGCAAAATATACTGTTTCAAGTTTGTGTTCAATCCCTTAATCGTATGAAATGAAGAGAACAGTAATTGAAGAACATTAAATACTTCTCTCAATGCACTAATGATGTTCTGCTTGCTGAAGTAAGGATGATCTCTATCACAGAGTCATTCAGTTGTTTGGGCGAAGTTGGTGGTTCAGAGCCTCAATGAAAGACTCAGTGTGACGTGAAAGGATCCTATGGAATGTGTCGAAATGTGAAATTAGATTTTTGAAGAGAAATAATTAAGGTGGTTCTTAAGATTCATTCTAGGATGCTGAATAAGTTACGAATAAGCTTTTGTTGTCTGTTTCAATAGCCATCCAATTCTATTTATGCGTTCCTGCTAACTATGTAGGCTTTGGATAGTAAAAAAGAACTTATTCGGACAAAATATAGTGAGCTGGTCTTTTGGTCATTATAATTGTTCATGTCGTCTGAATTTTTCCCGAACACGAATGGCACTGTTGATTAATTTCATTCCTCTTTGTGATCCTGAAGCAGGAATTGTGAAAAAATATTGGGTTGTATCAGCTGTTGTCTAGTATAAAATTATAGATTCAAACTTCTGGTTTTAGGTTAATGAAAAGTGAAATAACTAACTGAAAAGAATTAAGTCTCAGATTAGTCCATCAAAGTGTACGTAGTTCATTTATGGTGAAGAGTACTAGTTATCAAGCCTTGCATGAACGACAAGTATGTTAACAAGGGGCTATGAAAGACGTGAATTTCTTTTCTCGTTTGATACCTGGCCTGATATCTTGTACAGGATGCTGATTGCTCTGCCAGAAAAGAGGCAGCTGCAAGGAAGCGTGTGGAGGATATAGCAGCAGGAGTGGTTCAGATGAATGGCCGTGAACTCTTTGAGCGCGAGCCATGGGTTTTCGATGACACAAGTTACTAAGGTTAGTTTTATTGGTTCCCACATCTCTAACTTAAACTTTGGAGACGGTCGAATTTGCTTCTTCTTTTTTGGCTCTTTTTTCCATTTTTGTAGGAAGATCACTGATCTTGTAAGATTGTGTTTGTATGGTTGTACTTGTGCAGGTAGGTATACCCCGTCGCAAAATCGAAGCGATCGCTGATATTTTATGTATTGGAGAAAATCTATATTTTATACTGAAACAAAGTTGTGATGTAATCTTAATTTAACTTTTTCATTTTTCTCATATTTTTGTAGTATTTGTGTGAATTTTTTTTTTCCCTGCTAAACTATCAACTTGATTCTAAAGGTAATTCTAAAATGAATTTGAAGTAGAATATCCAATTATTTATTAACACCATATTATAATTTAAACGGCTCTAAAAATCTTAGGGCCGGCCCGACATATATTTATATATATCTATATTCGGATTCAAACACAAACAGTTCTGTTTTGGGTCAAAAATCTACATGATTGTGCAAGCGTGGGGGTTGTCGTCGCTGAACATGAGAGCGTACTTCTCCTCCACCGGGTTGAGGGTGCCCACGCCGGGCTCATCGGTTCCGCGCACGTGATTGGCTGGGGCCTTCTTATCGTAGACGCCGCTGGCGTAAGGATGAGCGATGAGGCCGTACGGAACATACGGCCATGGCTCCGACTTCTTCCCTGTCGACTTCGCCTTCTTCAGCACCTTTTTAGCATCCACAAATCCGTATACAACAGCCTTCTGTTGTTTCCAGTCCACGGTCACTGATTTTGCTCCTGCAACAATATTTTATTTTTAACGAGAAGAATGTGATATCTCACGTCGAACAAGTGCTAGGAAGGACTCTTTTTAGTAATTTGGTTTAATTATTTTTGGCAAAACGAGACTTCTAAATTATATATAGATGAAATTCATTTTCTTTTTTGTGAAAATATGTGTTTGCTCTTGATAACTAAGTGGGATCCTCTAATATATAGTTGGCAGCATCTTATATTGAATCTAAGGATTGTTACAATTAACATGTCAAGGGTAGTGAAATACTTTACCCAAAATTTTCTTAACAATTTGAAGTAATTATTTTTGCAAAGTAGGACCAGCGCAGAGTAGGATTCGGGTACCATGTTTTGCTAAATTATGGGTAAAATCTAATTTTTACGAAAATCCATGTGCGCTCTTAATAACTAGATCGTACCATTTTTGTATTACCATCCAACATCACTTATTTCATCCACATATAATTGTCACATGTCAAGAAAAGTGAGAAATTTACAAACTTTTCCTTACAAAAATTCTCGAGAATACTATGGTTATATCCATATACAAAAAAAAAATCAGAATATTCCTAAATCAAATATTTCGTAGATTTTCCACGTCCTCTAAAACGTGACAATCATAGGCAGACACATCACACGAGACGTTGCGCAATCATGCAGCCAAAAAACAATTTGTATATAAACTCGAAGACATAACCAAATTAAATTTCTTGAAATAAACTGCAATTTTTTTCTAAATTTAACAAACCTTTCATGCCGGAGAGCACATTCTTGACTCTCTCTCCACAGCCTTCACAATCCATTCTAACTTTGAGTTCAACGGTGTTGAGCTGCTTTCTCTTCTTCCTCTTTGTGCTGCTTATCAAATCAGCTATGTAATCAAATGTTCCTTCAACTCCCATTTTTCTTCTTCTTCACTTACAAACTCAAATTTTAACCTAGTTTTTTATACGTCGAGAAAAGAAATTTAGAGGGATTTTCGAGATTGGCTATCAGAATTGTTTTGGATGAAATAGTGCAGACTTTTGTGTTGATGAAAGTGGAGTTGTCGTGCATGCCTTTTTATAGGGTTTGAGGAGCCATGTAAACGTTCCTCCTTTTTTTTTAAAATCTAAAGTTGGACATTTGGCCTACGTTCCAAGTAATCAGATTCCTTCATTTATTATTATTTTTTATCTCATATTTTATTCTATTGTGAATATTGCATGATCTTTATTATAGTGATATCATATTGCATGCGGATTATGCATTGCATGAACTATGAAGTATGTTGCAAACTATGCTAATTTTCCTTCATAATGAATCACGTGGCTGTCATATATATATGATGTAGTACGTAAATTATATAGTATGTATGGGTTTTAAATGGAACATGTTGCATATAGATTTATGTGCTATCGAGTAGTATTAAAGGTTAATCATAATTTATATATACATCTAATTTTATTAATTTTTCAAAAAATATCTCCAGCTCACATTGTGATTTTAAAAAACACCAATTTTAAAGAAAGTTTGATTTATATTCTGCATTACTGAATCAGGTGACAGAATGATGAATCACATAATCGAATCTTAGAAGATTTCTTAAGTAGCCTAAGCATAAAAAGTCAACAAATAATCCACCTAAGAATCTGGCCAAGTGATTCATCATTGCATCGTCGGGTTCGGTAATGTGCGGTATAAATAAAAATAAATAACTTTGAGATTTTTGATGTGAAAATATAAATTAGAGACATGTTTTAAAAAATATTGGAGACACAAATTATAATTAATTTTAATATTAATATATACATATATAATACTCCAAATACATCATATCTCATCATAATCACATGTTGAATCGTTAGGTTGCAAGTAAGACTTGAATAACTTTGGTAGTATTTGTGGATAAAGTAGAACATAAAATTTATAGGATAAGGAAAACGAAAAGAAATACATTAAGAAAAAAAGGTTTTCATTTCATACACGTATATAATATAATAATACATTTTACAAATTCGAAAAATAAAATAAAATAGTAGAATCTAATGGGGCTTGACTCCCTTAGCCACGAAGTATTGGGGGTGGATGGAATATTAATTGGTTTTACTTCACCATCCAAAGAAGAAATAGAATGTTCTTGATCGTTGATTCGTATCACATCTCTTTGTCTCTGCCACGTGGGCGTTCTATCGCCACGCCACGTGGAGACCGTGATGATCCGACGGTTACGAGATATGGACTATCTTTGTAAATATGTTCCTCGCGATTGTCGGCTTTCGAAAGGGGCGGTGGCACTTGTGCAAAAGAGAGGATATATATAAAAGGAAAAAGGTAATATGCCCTCAAAGTTATATGCTACTATATCAATTTGATGTTGTAATTTGTTTTGTATAGTTTGAGGAAATGTCACTTTTGAATAATTCACACCAATTTAATTTTGAAATGATGATTCGTGTTAATGTATATTTGGGCGTATCGACATGATAAGCTCAAATGAGAATATTGATGTATGAAAATTATTATTTATATTATGACATTATTAATTTACAATAGGATATAAATATGTTTATATGTTCTTTCATAAACATCCAAGCAATAAAAATCTTTTGTATAAACTAAGAAATATAGGATACAAACTTCATCATTCACCTTCCACAAGTCAAAATATTCACTGATATGCTGCATACTCTTTGTAAACATCGTTGCTTTATAAATTAGGGTTTGTTTATTTATATTATAAAGTTAATGATCTTGATAAAAAAAATTCTGAAGAATAAAAAATATATTAATATATACTAAATGGCAGTGATGTTCATTATATAATGCCAATTATGTTCATTATATTATTTATGCTCACAAGTCATAAATGAGCCACGGCATACTAGTTATCGCTTTATGGAGTATATAATTATTATTTGTATTGATCGAAAATGTGTTGCTGAAGGGGCAAGAAGAATGGAAAAGAGATATTTCGTATATACGAATATCCAAGATAGATTATGGAAAGTTTATTGAGAAAAATACCAACAACATATTCCCGCACGATTGGATCAACCATGCACCAAGCAAAAAGCCATGGACCACCTAATAAAAAATCGTCACCACTTTTGCTAAATTATCACCCTTGCATTTTCGATCTCATTATCTCGTCTCTCTCTATTTTGTTCTTTATCTTCTTTTATGGTCTTCTTTTACTTTTCTTTTTAATCATTCTTGAACAAAATCACCAATTTTCAGATATAAGCTAATATGCACAAGAAGTGTTTTGAGTAGATGGTCTTGCAATTCATACTAGTGATGGAACAAACTCGAGTATGGTATTCGGGTACTGTAAATCGTCTCAAGAAATTGCCCTTCACAATTTTAACTCTCAAACTTTGAAATTCTAGAACAATCAGGACGATTGGATCATTCTTGATTTGTGGACCACCACCAGAATAACTCTCTTCTCGAGAATCCTTACATCCCTTATTGTTGTATAACCCTCTATCCACAAAGCAATCTCAATGGAATAGAAAATGATCGAGGGATCCTCACATACCATAACTATAGTTCATCAATCTCCATATGGACTTATCTACTAGCCAAAGAAGGTAAGAACCCCAACATTTCCAACAAAAGTCCCTGCCCTAAAAATTATACACATTTAATCTTTATACACTTGAGGGATGTTTGGGTTACTTTTCATGCCCAATTCCTAGTTTCCATTATTTCTAGTGGAGTTCGAAAAGTAAACATGTTCCCTCCAATACAATTAGGGCCCTAATATATTAATGGGACAGAGAGTAATGATTTTTATTTTATGAAAATGAAAAAATTGTTTCTTTCTTTGTATTCTTTGATATTTGTATTGGGATGCATCTTGTGGTTATGATGAAGAGATGAATATTCAAAGGGTGGATATATATATATATATTAGATGATATGATGTAGGATTGAAAAAAGTGATTAGTAAGATTGAGGTTTGGAAATGAAAACTAACACCCACTTAGTTTGCCATTTGAGGAAATGATACACAATTATGGGTCAAAATATGCAGGCATTAATATTACCCTACTTTAGAACATTAGGGTATAGGAATCAAATTCCATTCCCCGTTTTACAAAAAAAGAAACAATTCTATTCACAATATGAAAAGTTTCAAGGCTTTGCATCTAATCAATGACCCAACCTACGCCTCCCCCCCCCATTACGAGCCCACGCATCGATCGACAAAAAGACGAACCCCCGGCCACATCCACCGACCAACGAGGTCAATCTCGATGCTAATGCAAAGCAAGTTGATATGGCTAGTGGTGAAAATGGAATGGAATAACCTTTTCAAAATTTGAGACTAAGATTGCATAGATTATCAGCAGATATACAGAAAGATGTACCAACTGCAGATTGTCAAATTATATAAGTCACATATGCAATCCACAGAAATAGCAACAAACTCGTAGTTGTACAGAACTCGTACAAATAGGCAGCAGGAGGGGGAGAAGCCGAAGATGGTTTTGCAGGAGCCCTATCAGCAACAGCAGGTGGGACGGCATGTCCACGCGGGCTCTGCTGCTGCTCGTTTGTTGGTAGGGGATTTGGCGACACGTCGCTTGGAGAAGGTGGTAGATGAACTCCGTCGCCATTTTCACCGACATCATGACCTAGTAAAACACCACACGGTTCACAAGAACACCGGATAATCGCCTCAGAATATTGTAACAAATACAACTACAAATCTATGAGCTTATCTCTTTCATCTAGCATAGAATCTTTAAGAAAAACAAAGATTACTTACAATAGGAGACGGACCAGCCCAACTTCATCTTCTCCCAATCAAAAACGAGGCGGTAGCCCATCAGAAAATTTTCTGCAGGGAATATAAAGCACAAAATGAGCAGAAGTTTAGCTTTTTTTTCTTCTACAAAATACAGTGAACGAAGGTTCTTTTGTTATACCATTGGGACAGTGTAGGTTATAGACGAGCAATTAGAATGAGTAGGGCGAGAAAGAAGTAGAGTACTCACGTCCAATTATGCCGATATCTCCATCAGACCGTTGAATGCCTAAACAATAGAAGCCTCCCTGCATAACATTTCCTGTTAATAAATCGGACTGAAACAATTATCATTAGCCATGAAGGAAAAAGAAAAGCATGAATTCATCTGTCAAGAACCAGCACATATTATCTAGGATCAAACCCGACATTGAAAAGGGATATGTTGAAGATCCGAATATACAAATTGGAAACGGTGAATTCATTATTATATATAAACCATCAGACCATAAGGAGAAAACCCCCTTGTTACTTTCCACAACCATCCACTCCGTTGTCTAGGCTTATCGAGCACAAAATTAGTTGTAATCAACAATCAATTATGCATTTGGAATCAATTAGATTACATATAATTGCAATTATGTTGCATGATTTGAACTAGTAAATAAATAAAAGAGAAAGGTCTGTGAAACAACATCGGAGGAATGGCAAGATAACTTAATGCAATCGAATAGTTACGAAACATGATAAAAATCAATATTTGGAAATTAATTGTGATAGCCAACACGCACAAAATCATAACAATCTCATCAGATCATAAGTTCGAACATGGTGTGGCTTCAAATGATTAAATTAGTAGATGAGAAATTCACATTTCACTGTTTAACATGGATGTGATAGGATATGAAGATGCACCTGATCATCAGCAATGTGGAATAGGGGATTGTCGACTTCAAAGCTCTGGTTTGTGGCGAAAACAAGTTCCATACGAGGAATATTTGATATGTCAAGCGAACTAAAGAAAGAGCAAATTAATGAAGACAGTTGCAAAAATTAGGAAAGATGTCGAATTAAGTAGCTTTACCGAGCCTTATAACAGCTATCAAAACCTTGTATGGTGATCCTCGTTGCATTAGCTTGTTGGTGAAACTGAGCATTAAGAAACTACTTAGAAAACCAAGAGAATCGGAACCAAGAAGTTGAACAAAATACGTAAACAGTTGAGGGAGTGAACCTCAGAAATGACTCGTTCATAGCTCTCGCTGGGAAGATATGTGAATGATGAGCCAGTATCCACCTGCACTTGGTACCCCGTTTGCTTTATACAGGAACTCCCGACACAATAATCTTCCACTTGAACAAGGTAAGCAGCGCTACAAGATGCATCCAAAATCATTAGAGAAGAGAAAGCCTATAACGAATTAGTTGTTCCAAACTCAGTAGTAACATAAAGACCATAACATACTGATCTCCTTTTAGATGAACAAAAGAGGTCGATCTTTGAGATGCAGGCCCTTGGTCACCAAGGTAGAGTCTACCGGAGTAGCTCTTATCATAGCAAAATGAGAACGAATGAGGAATGAGCCCCGACTTCGCAAGCAAACTCGGAACTGAAACATCTCCCGGCCCTAATCCCATTAGACCGTCTGGAGCAATTCCATCCAAATACACACCAGTTTGTTTGCTGCCACATCTGCAACCAAGAAAAGATCATTAAAAGTCAAATCTTTTATCGCCAGTGATGTCAATTAGGACTCGAGCGTACCCTACAACTACGGCAGCGTGGACAGAGCTTTGTGGTTTACTCCCTCTGACCAAAGCAAGATGCAACTGATCTTCGAAAAGGTATCCGGAGCTTGACGTGTCGTCGGACAAGTACTGGACCGAATAAGGGCAACGGCCGTTTGGGGATATGCAATTAGGCCCCATTTCACAGAGTGCGTGGCTGCAAGGTACGTGCTTGCTGGTGTTTGAATGCGACGGGTTGTACTCGCCTAGTTCCTTATCCTGCATAATAGATGCCCCAAAACACAAGGGAGCACCTGCGAATCAATTACTCAAGCATTAACTGCTAAACCTGCTATCAGTTACCAGTCGTAGTTCATAGCTCAACATCTAAAACTCGAGCCACGCACATCAGCAACATTTGGACAAAATCAAGAATTAAAGATGTAATCTTGAAGAAGATCGGTTCGAGTTTCTTTCAAGAAATGATGTGGAGAACGGATATCGTACCAGCATGTTGTAGTGACTTAGTGAGAGCGGAGCACACTCGACACAATCACAAGGAACCCAAAGCATATCACTGCCGGTGTCCAAAGCAATGAGGAAAGATTTGTTTGGTGTCCCGATATCAATCCATGTGTAGTGCAGCCTGGATCCATAATGTCAAATTCTACAAAAGTTAGAGATGGATACAAGGATCGTATAATAGATAAGTGAATACATTGTTTGGCAGATTATTAACTGATGCAGTTCCATAGGCACGTGGAAAAACAGGCGTTGGAAAAATAATTAGCAATTACGCCATCATATTTCAAATTATGGGAGAAACGAAAGCTTTGTTAAGCAATGCACGTGGTGATAGTTCCGGATTTTGGAAAACAATCATATAAAACATTAAGAAACAAAGAGGACTACGTCATGAACACGTGTGTAATAACTTCTAGTTTCTATTGCAGCACGCTGTAGAAGGCAGTGACTTCACGACGTTTCCCTAATTCATTAGCACACGATGAAATGGGATAATAAAGGCAGACGTAATCTTTTACTTTTCCGATTATATATATATACACTATACAGCCAACACCATTCTGATAAACAACAAAGATTCTCTCTTTTTGCTTTACACAAATGGAAAATCAGGGAGAATTCACGGGTACGATACACATGGAACGAGCAAAACGGATCAGAACCAGACACACAGCAGTCGTGTTACTATGATCTCTCTCATGTCCGACTTATCCTTGTGCACTCACATTTAAGGTTACATCATCTCCATTAGTTTTGAGCATTTCTACCATAGGGATTCAGAGAAGAATCAAAAGGCACAAATGCCTTTGGATTGTGTAGGGTATAACAGTACTATATCTCAAGTCTTTTTTGAAATTGCCATCATTTCTCACTTTTTCTTTTTTTCTTCTATATTACTTAGATATATAACCTAACAAAATTCACTCTCCACTTCTATGAATTTTGTAAAATCTCACTCTAAA
Source organism: Monilaria moniliformis (assembly GCA_034509125.1). Taxonomy (NCBI): domain Eukaryota; kingdom Viridiplantae; phylum Streptophyta; class Magnoliopsida; order Caryophyllales; family Aizoaceae; genus Monilaria; species Monilaria moniliformis. The sequence continues at coordinate 3,853 of JAYDZE010058412.1, read as the reverse complement.
GGAGAACACAGCCTCAGTTATGAACACATTCTTCTACTACCCAAAAATCAAATAAAAAGATCTTTAATTTTCACATTTAACATATAATCTCGAAAGAACACAGAACAGAAATACTACAAACAAAATCATAAGAAATTAAAAAAAGAAAAAGAAAAAGGAAATCCCCATTTCCACCAAACAAAAACACACACAAACACACAGTATCAGCATCACTACCTCAGCAAACAAGCTCGGAAAATCAAACAAGAAAAACTCAAAACTAAATACTAAGTTTCTCTTAACACAACAAGAGAAACAACAACCACACGGTCACCCACATTGTCGAAACAAAACGACCAAACATTCACAAAAGACACATAAAATCTTAATAAATAAATAAAAGGTGAAAAAAGCACTTACCAGCCCATGTCATTGCCATAATTAAAGGTATCTCCGCCTTGGGAAGCAACCAAGACCTGGTTTTGAGTGCCAAGTTTCAATCTTTGCCGCTTCAAATCACTCTCCAGCAGCACCCTCATGTGCCCCAACCTCTTCCTCTCCGGCCACGACGCCGCCCCGCCGCCGTCGCGGCTTCGCCACAGACCTCGGGCGTCGTCGGAGAACCTGTGAATCAGTCGCGAGGAGTAGACGGGCGCCGCAGCAGCATACGCATCGACGGCGAAAATCACCACCAAAATTGCACCAAAAAAGCTGGGTTTTTTCATCGAGAATTGGCCGAAAAGAGCCGAGAAAATGCAGGTGGGAATTCCTCTTTCCCCTCCGAAGTTTATCTGGGGGGGGGGATGGTAAAAGGTAAAGTAGTTGGGTTGAGCAGAGGGATTTGGTGATGTGAATAAATGTGATTACATGAGAGTTTCTCAGTAGTGTGGAGAGTTCTTTCTTTTCTTGGATGAAAGATTTATCTATTTATTTATTTATTTTTCTTTTTTTACATTGATACTGCCAAGTGCCAACCTTCTTTTTGAGTTCCTAATTTGCCCTTGGTGTTTGATTTAAGTCTAGTCGACCACAAAACGAGCTCAAATATTTTGATTTTCTTTAATGATTGTACTTTTTATGGAATTTGATTAAGGGTGGATTTTACTTCTTTCTTCAAGTTGGGTATAATGTATATGATAGATTTAGTCTGATGTTGGAACGTAATTGTTTGATTTAAATAGAGTCGAACACGAGTCGAGATTAAGTATTTTGAGCTTTGTGATTGTATTTTTTATTTAATTTGATTAAGGAATAATTCACATTTTTTCCCAAGTTGGTTACAATGTATATCTTAGATTTATTCTGATATTGAACATAATCAAATCGATATAATGTGATAACTGATAACAGTTTAGTTCGTTATGGTATTTTAAAATTTCTTATCATTTGACGCATGTCACAAGAATAACATTTCAATTTTCTTGGCAGTTGTGAAGAAATAGCATTTGTAATCTTGTTTGAACGGAATTAGGATTATACGATCGACTAGGTTCAACATTAAACTCCAGAATTACATGAGTCTTGTGTCAACGAGACTATTGTTTAAAAGTAAATCCGATCCCTTTAAATAAAAGAAAAGAAAAAAAAAAGTAAATTCGATGTTGACTCAAGAAATTCTGAAAAATGGTGCTATAAATGACATACTGCTAATTGCAAATTAGTAAATAAACAAACAAAAAATACAGAAACAATAAAAACTACATAGCCGTAAATTATTATTTCATATCTTGAAATTTAAGATTATATCCATGCATTTGTTGGATTAATTATACCCCCTAACTTTGTACTAGAGAAAATTAAATTTATATCTAAAAACAACCTATAAATTTATGGAGTCTAATAAGATTAGTAGTAGAGTTTATGAGCGAGTGTATAATATTTTCACTGGAAATTCTTTAGTAGTAGCTTGACATAGTGCCCAAACATAATATTGTGGAGACGAACTATGTTTTCCTCTTGCTTTATGTAATTATAGCTAAGTACGCAAAATTCATCGTACAGAAGTTGACATGAATTTTAACACACATATATATGATGAGTTTTTGAGTTATGGAGCCTGATAAGATTAATATTAGCGTCTTTGAGCGAGTGCGTAATAACTTCATTGGAAGTTCTCTAGTAGAAAGATCCTAGCTTGGCACTAAGTCCAAGTCTCATAGAGGCGAACTATGCGTTCTTCTTGATTTTCATAATTGTTATGTTTTTAATTTCTTAACATGAGCTAGCACTAAATCAATATTATTTAATTGCCTAAATTTTCTTTAAAATAGTCATTTATGACAAGTTATATAATGTTTTCGTTCATGAAAATTGAATTTTCACATTAATTATGCATAGTTCGAACATGTCAACTAAATAGCAATAAATTCGAATATTATATTATAAATTATAGTTTTCCTATAAATTGAAGCGCACGGTTTGTCACCCATTGCGAGGAAGAGAGTGCCGACGTTGATAGCGTGCGCCGGGATGGACATTGCGCGTTGCGCCGAGGTCGGTGAAAGGAATGGTTATGTGGCCACGTGGCGTAGATTTAGATCATTAGATTTGCCGAGTCGCATTTAATTATTATTATTATTATTAAGGGTGGGATTTTCGAGGTAGCGTGTCACGCGGAGCGTTTTGCGCTTTTTTCCTAAGGCATCCTAAAATAAATATACTTTTGAATAACATTATCGACATTATAAGTCATGCTTATTATTTTTACATGCAAATGTACTGAATGAAATTATTGATTTTGCGATATCTGATATTGAGACCAATTCCTTTTTACCAAATGATGGATACAACTGTAACGTGTCGCAAAATAGATAAATTTATGTAGTAAATGTGCAAGTCTGATAAAAAAAAATTCACAATTTACAAATTAATTGTATTTTTTATAAATAGTTGGTTAGGTTTTTCTTTTCGTCCTTTAACTTTAAATTGATAGTTTGGCATAGTTATTGAAAGGTAAACATCTTGTCGATGTCATATGTGAAAGCTGCAAATGTACTATATTGCTTGTGCAATATGCACATAATAATAATGAATACTAAACTTGACTTGTGAACAAACATTTCATCATTAAATATTTTGAAACATGCGGCCTCTTATTCAAGTAAATTGAGCAAATAGTCATGAATGAATAAAATATAACAACCAAATAAGATGACATTATTTTTTGTTATGGATCTTCCAAATTATTCCCGCAGTGGATTTAAACCCTTTTTTATGATCATTCGAGAAACATATTCGAACAAATTCTGACCCTCAATTAGAATAGTTTGTGTGTTCCGGACGATTGTAGTAACTAAATCTAATCATGGCCATTACAACTCATTGTACCATAATTCAATTATTTACCGGAACGAAAAATCTAAAATATAGCATCATTTCTATTAATAGTAACATCATCCAACCGTCACGAATGAAAGTTATAATTAAAGCTACCTCCCAATAATCGAACATGAAACCCTACAATCTCGCTACGTAATATGCTCTAATTGCGCTCCAAAACATCGATTTTAGTTGTGGTAGCTACAATTCAAGAAGCTTAATAGAGTTTGGTGGAATGATTGTCATTTTCAAGAAGAAATAGCATGTTACTCCAATAATATTGGTGCTTTTTATTTATTTATTTTTTGTTACCTACCTTAATCATTTTCTCACGGATCTTCCATTTTTTCTCCCCTACACTTTGTGACTCTTTTCATCAATGTTTTAAAAACCGGACCGGTAAGCGAACCGGCGAAGCTATCGGTTCATGGTCGGACCGGTCGGACCGTAATACTGTAGCATATATATATAATTATATATATACAATTTAATATATATTATACAAATATATTAAAATTTAGTTAATGATAAAAACACATTGTAGAACAAAAGTCTT
>JAYDZE010058301.1:0-25846 GCA_034509125.1 Monilaria moniliformis | reverse complement strand
GAGAGAGAGAGAGAGAGAGAGAGAGAGAGAGAGAGAGAGAGAGATTGGAGCTAAATCTTCTTGTTCCTCTATTACCCCTAACTTCCCTAAATACCACAAGGGTTTTCCACCAGCAAATAACAAATACAATTAGATTAACAAAAGATAATAATTTGAAAATAACAATCTCAAAATATTTTATAGCTTCCATCACGATTCTCTCTTCTTCAGCACTCCTGTTAGGAACGCTTTTCCCTAGTTTCCCACGACTACAAATCTTCCTCAATATTTCCTGCTCTAATTTTCTATAGAGCAATCCAATTTCTTCCTCAATCGACCATGAGATCATGACACTATATACTGTGAAATATGATATTTAGCAGAGAAGACATTAATATAGATATACGTAGTAAGTGCATTTGAACTATTAATAACTTTTAATGTGAATTCACGCATAATTTGGATACTTAATCCTTTCTTATACCCCAACAAGATTAGCATTTCCCACAAATAAGTATTCCTACAAAAAATACCTCTCAATAGAAAAAGTAGATAATCATGCCTTCTACCTTATGTCTGTCTCTACATGATCTATTTTTTTGCCGTAAGAAACCAGAAGCCTCTGGAAAGTGAGTTAATACATCACACAAAACAAGGTCAAAATTTAGTAAGAATAATGAGGTAGGAAAAGAGTATCTTACAAGAAGACGGGCCCTTTTAAGCAATCAAAGGGCCTCCTCCACTTGCTGGCTTTTGGACGACCCTGACTACCGCCATTCCGTCACCGTCGTTGTCTTTTACCCTCCACGTCCTGTCCTTCTTTCTTTGGGGCTTCTTATGCTGTTTATGAGGTTTACTTGCCCTTTTCTTAACAGCAGTCTTGCCGGAGGCTAATCCATTGTCAATGTCGAAAGAATTCAGATCGTTCAGCACATGCTCCAGACCAACGGCAGGTGCGTCTGCAGCAATTGGAGGATCTTCGTCGTCAGATAGGTCTGATTCATGTGGCGAGCTGCGTTCGGCTGCATCCTCGCCATCATCTTCATCATTTGACATGTCTGGTGGCATTTCAAAGTGCGGAAGCTTCCCATCAATGTAATCCTTCAACATTTGGCGCGTAGCTTTGGTCTCATCTGGTAATCCACTCGAGGCTACGTACCCACGAGAGGCACAATATGATCTCAGAAGCTCTGCTGCCAAAGGGGGCCGTGATTGTGGTTCGTACGACTTGGGTTTTGGCAATTTGATTTTGTACACACCCTCAATAACGGATCTTGGCACTCGATCTGCAACCACCTGCACGGCCGCACGGTGCTCTGTCAAGCGATCAATAGGCAAGACCCCGGATGCAATCATCTCGTATCTTGAACTAGTGAAGGATGGAAACACTAGTCCAGGGCAATCACAGAGAGTAAGTTTCTCGGATATTATCAATGTCTGGAAATGTTTGGTCTTCCCAGGAGTCGAAGTTACACCAGTCCTTTTCTCTCCCACCAAAGCATTGATGGTGGAACTCTTTCCTACGTTGGGATATCCAACAAATCCCACAACTACATTGCGAGGTGGTGCGTGCCCAGAAACTCTTTCATCATCAAAATGCACGTCTGACGAGTCCGTGTTAATGGGCTTAGATGGGCTTCTCATTGAGACAATCTTCTCAGCTTCAGCTTGCAGCCGTGCAAGTAGCTCATCTCTGCCATATACTTTTGTTCCAGCATCAGCTAAGTCTTGCTGAGTACCAATGGACAGACTGAACTCCTTCCCCTCTAAAGCAGCAGTGGCAGCTTTAGCCGACCAGAAAAGAAAGAGAATGCCATGTTCATGGAAGTAATTAGCCCATTGTTCCCTGCACAAAATTCATGCAACAAATCTTCAAAGGACTAAAGAAAGGACAATTCAGGAAATCAACAGAAGCATTGTAACAATACCAACCTAACAGAGAATGGCAGAAGATCTGCCTTGTTCACGAGGAGCAAAGTGTTTTTGTGTTCATCAATTTCTCGTGCATATGCCTATAGTTTGGTCCGTGCCAGTTTAGAACAATTAGTCAAAAGATTGGTAAGTAAAATGCAAAACTATCAGCTACGATACGAGCTTTTCAACAATTGGAAGATAATAAGAGACACATCTGGTTGAGACTGTTCTTGATCAGCAGCTAAAGCCAGTGCCATTCAATTCAGCACTTTTTAAATAAAAAAAATGTGAATGACTCATCCAATAGGAATTCTAATATAAGGTATGACGATTGAAGAGAAGAAGCCAAACATTTAATTTTATCTAACTTCCGGTATTACCTCTAGATCAGGGCAACGGTAGAAGAGTGGGTCCCTTGCATCAACAACCATCACTATCTTTAAGGACAAACAATTGAAGAAGGGTCAGCACTCAGCAGGAATTATCAGCATGGTATAAATTAAAAAGTGAAACATTCACAAAAGCAAGAGAAATAAACAGTTACTATTCTGATTCTAGGGGAACAATTCACTTTTGCCTAGCTATCAAGCCCTCTTCATTAGTTTTACACATTAATGTAGGCATTTATCACCTTAAATATATAAGAAAAACCTATTTGTGGCAATAGATAATCATATATTGGAATATATGACACGTTTTCTTATGAGTTCAATGCTTTATGCCTATTGATTAAGGACGCATTCAAAATGCATTCATGCACCGTTCCCAGTTAACATTGTTATTGCTTCTTGTTTCAAAGAATCGTGAAGAAAGAAATACTTGAAATTGGTAATCAGTTATCCGGATAAAGTCCGTAAGTCTTCTATCACAATAATCTTCTGAATATCATGCAACTCCCCACATATTGGAGCACTTAGCTGAGTATCTAAGTTTGAAACAATTAAATGGCATATTAAGGCAACATAACGCTTTAAAAAGTTCAGAAAAGAGAAGCTTTTAGAATCTATTACCTCACCAGGTCACTGCGTTCAAGCACTCTCCAAAGCTGTCTCCAAATATCCAGATTTTTCTCAAATGGAGTAAGAACTAGATTTTCATTCTCCTCAAGCCTGCGATGGAAAGAGTATAATTTTTAGCAAATATAATAAAAATCAACAATATATTAATTTCATAAACCCTGAGAAGACATGAACATTTGAAGACTGTGAGAATGGCCTTATTCAGCCAGAGAAAGTCAAGAGGCTCAGAGCCATGAAGCATCAACTACCCCAGGCAATGTCTATATGTGATCATGGGCATGCCGCATATGTATGATTAACTTTTCCAAAAAAATCTACTATCTCAACTAACAGTCAAACACATAAATCAGACCTCACATAACCTACATAAGATCATGTCAGAAGTCAGGAGCAAAAGATGATCAAACACATATGAAGGAATAAAAAGAAACTGCAAACACAATAAGATATTAACACCATATTGACAGCAGGGATCGTGAATACACTGCACAAGTCATATTTGTGCTATTATCTTACAACTGCTGACCTTGCAAGACTGCGGCGCCACTCTAGAAATGCTTGTTTTTCATTACCGTCAAGCTCTTCAACTGACATTTTAGCATTCCATGGCGGCCTGGATAAGACATTTTTGCATTAAACCCTGCATAAACAGAGGACAGCAAAACAAAATTTAGATAACAGAGCAAATCATACCTTCGAGGAATACGGAGACTGCTAGCATGCAAAGCTTCCTCCTTCTTTTGTTGCTCTCTTCTTTCTTCCGGCGTCATATCAATTGTGCTGGAAGCAGAATCCCTGAAAGAATACATAAAAACACCCCAAACCTAATTAAAAAACACAAACATATAAGAGAAGAAGAAAAAACTCAGAGAAAATGACCAAACAATAATAATTATACCACAATTAGTGACTAATAAGAGAGAATAAGTTAAATGCATGAAAATTAACGCAACCAGCAATGCAACCACTAACTCACCGTTAAGTTCTTCTCTCAATTACACAGGTATAATAACGTAATCATTTGATTATAGTTTTATTAAAACATCATAAAAAAACTGAAGAATGAACCACTCGACAAAGGTAACAATTCAAACAAGCTAGATCAACCTACAGTAGCTCCTCGACAGCACTAAATCGAAAGTGAACAACCAAAACCCCTCGAAATACTTGGAAACTAGAGCAAAGAAGAAAAGAAACCAACAAAAATTAAACGAAATCTCACAAATTGATGGGAAATTGGCCGGGATTGAGAGAGGAGTAGAGGCGGTGGGCCTCGTCGGCCTGCTCAATGACGGCTTCGATGTCACTGACCTCCGTCACCGACTCGAGAACCTTCTTGTGCTGGCTCCGGTATAACTTGCCTTTCTCCTTGGTCTGCTGTATCATTTGATTGTGGTGCTTCACAAGAGCGCGTCCGAGGACGCTTTTGTCTCCCTTAGGCATGTTAATCCGCCTCTCAGTTTCCCGAGGGTAAACTGAAACTGAATACGCGGAGAAGAAGGGTGGCGGGGGTGTTGGGCGAGGCGTAGATATTCATATACGGCAGTGCGGCCTGCGAGCTGTGGCGGTAAGGTGGAGGAGAGGAGGGATTCTCAAATGAAAAAACGTCACTACTGACGCGAGGGCAAAGACCCCGACTCTTATGTAATGGTAAAATGGCAATGACACTTACCGATTATTATTTTCTCCATCCACCATAAAATATTCGAGTTTGCAAAAAGACGTCTATAATAAAATATTTTATTTTATTTTATTTTACTATTTTTATTAAATAGAACTTCCTTTCACTAATTCATTTACAGTCTATTATAAAATTAATATATATATAAGTGTCATTTATATTCCACTTATTTTTTTAATCTACTTTCATTTATATTTTTTAAAATTCGTACCAAGTCAAAATAGACCTATATATCGTGGACGAATGAAGTACCATTGTATGTGGCTTACTTTAGTTGTTTATTTTAAATAAATAAAAATAAATAATCCCACTATTGCGTGTGTATACTATAGTCTCAAATCTTTTGATTAATGTGTCATATGCACATGCCAAAATTTTCCAAAATCAAAGATAGCAATTTTGCATTTTCATTTTTCCAACCTAAGACCATCTCCAACCATTTATACCAAACTCAAATATATTTTTCAATAAATATTATATTAAATAATAAGTCTATTCTAACCATTTACATAAATTCAAATCCAAAAAAAATATTCTTTCTTTACTTTTTATACTTTTTCAGTCATATTTATATATTTTATCTAAATTACACATTAATCCCATAATAATTTATAATCAATGATTTTATATAAAATTAAATATTATAATCAGATTTTATTATTAAGATATTTATATATTAAATATATTATTTATTGAATAAAATAAGTACATAATTTTAAAAATTGAAAGACATGAAACATAGCAAGGTAATTTTAAAACTTAAATTAAAATACATTAAAACATATCACAATTACATAAAACATGCCACAACGTACATAAAATAACTAAAGTTCTAGACTTTAATATATTGTTGCCATAGATGATCAACTAATGCATTTTGAAGTTCCAAATGAGCATCTTTATTTCTTATTACTTCATATCGAGACAAGTCCTCTTGAAATCGAGAATCTTCGTTTGTTGTCATCTCAACTTCAGGTTGTGGCACCTCTTTATCAACTTCAATTGGAGAACTAAGATCATGTTCATCCTCAATTATTATGTCATGCAAAATTATACATGTAATCTTTATGTCATGCAACACTTATTTATCCCGATAATGTACTTGTTCTGCTACAATGCGATACGTGTTTGGAAAACACTGAATGCACGTTCTACATCTTTTCTTCATGTTTCTTATTTCATTACAAAATATTTTGTCTTTGGAGTACGAGGCTCTTGAATTGATTGCACAATTGTATACTATTTTGGATATATAGCGTTAGCTAAGTAATAACTCATATTGTATTCATTTCCTTGAATAACTTAATGAGCCGGATGAACAAAACATTGAATAAGATAATAGAAAAGATTAAATGAATCTAACACATTGACATCGTTTTCGGTGTCAGGCAATCCAAAATAAGCATGTCATATACAGAGATCATAATCTTCTACAACTTCAAGAATAATCGTAGGACTTCCACCACGACTTGAATATGAACCACTCCACCAAGTAGGACAATTTTTTCAATGCATACAATCCAAACCGCCTAACATCCCTAGAAATTCACGTTGTTCACCAATATATAGATGTCTAGCAATATCATTACTTGTTGGTATTCTCAAATATTGAGCTGAAAAAATCTCTATCATTGCACGAGAGACATTTCAGACCCTTAATCGCACTGCTTTCACTTATTTGACATACTCGCCAGTAGCATTAACTGGTAAACCATATGCTAATATATGAATAACTGTTGTTACCTTTTGAAGGGGTGATAGTCCGAGCCTCCCTATTGCATCTGCCCGTAGTATGAAGTAGTCATCATGTTCTTTAACTGTATCCACAATGCGAACAAACAACAAACAAGACATCTGACATCTCCTACGAAACATGACTTCATGGTACAGTGGATTATCTGCAAAATAATCATTGTACAATCTAGCGTGAGCACTCTCCTATTCATGATTGATGACAATATATCATAGAACTTACCCACGATGTATTAATTGACAACTTTGATGGTCAAGAAGGTGTTGAAGCAACCAGTTGTTGTTGATTCTATGACGCATATTTTGTTATTTTTGGGTGAGATTGTTTATCATATGTGAATTTTCATCATCTCCTGATAAAGATGATGAAACCGAGAATAAAATTTGAATTCATTTTTAAGGACATATTATGCTTTCAAAAGAAAAGTATGTGAACAACAAGTTGGGTGGTCGAATGATATGATGAAATGAGTATAACATATCTTCAATTTATAATGGTTTTACAAAACCACAATCCGCGTACTTTTGATCTCAGTCATCACTGGCGTATCTACATTGAAACAAGGGGGTACAGTTGTACCCCAAATTTTTAAATAGTATTAATATGTTATATTATATTTATATAATATTACTTATTTATGTATTCTTATCCAGCATAAATCCAATCTTATTTGGTGTGTGAATGAGTCCATTACTGATATTAGTCTATTACTAATACATTAGCCCATTATTAATACTAGCCCATTATTTTTCAATTTACAATAGTTACAGAATATAGAGATAAATACAAACACTAGAGCAAAATGTACTTCTTTAAATGTTATTTTTTTTAGCGTGTTATGTAATTATCTGTTGTACGACTTGAACCCCCATATCAAAAATTCTGGATACGCCACTGTTAGTCATTCATCACTAAAGCACAAAACAATCTTAGTCATTCGTCTAAAAGCAGAAAGCAAAAAAGCACAATATGCGTGCTTTCATAACTAAAGTAAAAATCAATCTTAGTAATTCGTCTAAAAAAGAAGCGCAAAAGCACAATCCGTGTACTTTTAATCTCAGCCTTTTATAACTAAAGCACAAATTAATTTTAGTCATCTGTCTAAAAGCAGAAAGCAAAAAAGCACAATCCATGTGCTTTTAATCTCAACCATTCATTACTAAAGAAAAATCAATCTTAGCCCTTCGTTTAAAAGTAGAAAGCAAAAAAGCACAATCAGTGTACTGTTAATCTCAACTATTCATCACTAAAGCACAAATGAATTATAGCCACCCGTCCAAAGCATAAAGCTCAAAAGCGCAATCCGTATGCTTTTAATCTCAGCCATTCATCACAAAAGCACAAATCAATCTTAGCCATCCATCTAAAGGCAAGAAAACTATTTTATATCTATAAATGCAAGAGCTCACAATATCACAACTACCTCATCTTCATCTTCATCTTCATCTTCAAATTTTCCTTACAAAATATCTTATCGTGGAGAGATTTAAACAAATGACAAAGAGATCCTTTTATGTCAAGTTTGTATGCAAAGTTCACAAGACTCAATCATTGAGACATATCAATCAGCAAATCGATCATGGACGCGTGTGGAAGATGTATACAACAAAGATGGAGACCCGACTTGGCTGGAACGTAAGCATAGATCTTTGCAGGCTCGCATTCAAAGTATCAAAAAAGCAGCAAAGAAATTTCATGGATGTATCCGAGAAGCCAAGCAAGAAATCAAAGCGGTGCTTCAAACGCAGACATAGTGAGTATAAATCATATTTTTTTAAAATAAAATTTTATCTTTTTGCATGTGATTTATTCATTATAACTACTTGCAGATGAAAAAGTCGAAAAGATATTCAAGAAAGATTCAAATTACATAAAATGTTGGAAATATGCTCATGTTTGAGACTTAATTAAAAAATTCAAAAAATTCCTAAATTATGCAAGGAGCTTTAGACAACCATCACTTGAAATCCGGTCTTCCATTTTAAAAACTATGGCTCATACTTCGCAAGCCTCACAAGATTTGTCTTCATTTACTACGAGCTGTAATGATGACGACAAACATGTCTTTGATGGTTTTTCATAATCAACAAAACCCTTTGAAGTAAAGAAAGTAAAACTAAAGAAAAAGTAGTATGAATATACAATATCTTTGATTGCCGCTATAAAAAACAAAATAAGTAATTTGATATGGACATGAAAAAAGCAAAATCACAAATCAATCAACATTTGACAAATTAAAAGGTGAACAATGAACTCAAACAAATGAAGGAAGAAAATAAAATATTATATATGGACTTAGAATCCGATTTACAAAGAGAGAGATATATTAAGTAAAGAAAATCCTTCACCTTAAACAAAAATAATCTAACCCAATAAGATCGAGCCCAATAAAAATATTCTCCACGTGCGATTTCAATCCCCTACTTTTAAAGCAAGGGATAACTTCCCCACAAGCACGATTCTGTCTCTGCCTTGTTGTCTTCTCAAGGCCTTTGATTTTAACGGCCACTTTCTCAGACCAGATTTCTCGATTTTTTCGAGTTAAATGGTGCAGAAATATCAAGAATTCAGTTTGATTGGCGGAGAGGGAGAAAGCCCGTGATATGGTAATTGGATGGGAGCACAGAAAAGCATTCACGCCGGCAATGGTCAGTGTTTCCTCATTTCTTCAGATCATTCTGGACCAGCTCAATTTTCTTGATTCTTTAATGTTTTCGTAACGGTGTCGTTTTGGGGGGTTTGTGTAGCCAAGGTGGAGTTCAATGTTGATTTCACACACAAACTATGTGCTGCTTTGATGCTGCCTTCTCTCAGGTTTGGTTTTCTTTATGGACCCGTTTCTATGGGACATTTGTGAGGCTTTTTTCTTTATATTTCTCTTTATGATTATTTTCTTGTGTAGTACAGAAATGCCAGTGGATGGAGTCCACTTTCACTTGTTATTGGGAGGTAATTCTTTTGTTCCTTCTAAGTTCTTGATGATAAAGAATTAGGATTTTCATATTTTCGTTTACATTTGGTGTTCATGGAAATAAAGATCGAGGGTATTGAATCGTTTCACCTTTTGGCAGCCTTTGCATAAAACATCCGAATCTATTTGGAAAGAGTGAGAAGCTCGATTTATTGTGGGATAAAGGACTCTGTGATTCCAATGTTTTGATTACTTACCGGAAGCCAAGACCAGAATGGCTCTCACAGCATGCCTTCATCATTCAGGTTGCTATCTTATTTTCTCGGGTTCTTGGCCGCTGAGGCCATTTTCATACTAAATAGCAGTATACCCTCATTATTTAAGGTGCTACTCATTTTCTATAAGCATACTAGAGGTTCATATGGTTTGGTTTGCTGTTTATTTTCTGAAGATACTTGATAGGAAATTTGATTAAAATCGTACTCTATTTGATTTCTGCATTCTCTTATCTTCACTATTTAATGATTACTAACATAGAGTTTGGTTCTTAGAGAAGACTTCACTCATAAGTAAATAAAGTAATAAGCTAGACAAGGATTTGGTGTTGAAAGAAACGTAGGGTCACTTGCATTAATATTCTTGCAATGAATGCCTTACTGCCTTAGTGTGTTGCTCTCCTTGAATCTCGTTCAAGAAGATGGCCTAGAGAGTGATATGACTATTCAACGACAGGGCTTTTATGTACATGTAAAAGCTTCAATTTAATTGGATCAAGAATTTTCTACCAAGTATAGATTTTACTTAACCATTACTTTGCTCTCCAGCACTCCATTTCCCCCGAGATAGGGATTCATGGCATCCCTGTTGACAACCTTTCTCGTTCAGCAAGCGGAGGTGTCAATCTTTGTCGTTTATCAGCTGGTGTAGACCTAAGCGAGCCTGCAAGTTCCAATTGGAGCAGTAAAACCAGTATCAAGTTTGAGGTGTGTCTCATACAGTCACTGAAAGTTACTAGGTTCTATAGAACTGCATTTCTGTCTCCAAAGATTTGTCTCTCTTCTCACATGAACTGAGAAACTCAATTCAGCATGTTCGTCCTGTTAATGATGATGGTCGGTCTATTAGCAGAGATCATCATGGGTTTCCAGTGACTTGCAGGTAGGTTAAGCAACTAACAGTCATTTCCGTTAGTCTTTTTTTTTTTCAAGACTAATGACTTCCTTGCTTGATACTTGTTCCTCAGCGGTGGTTATCATGATAGTATGGTAGTGCTCAAACAGGAATCTCGCTTTGCCAAGGCAACTGATCGCAGCTTTACTCGAGTAATACATTTTTGGCCACCGATTTAAAATATGCAATTATGTACAATTTTTTTAGTCAATAGTTTGATTATAATATATATATTCTTTATGAAATTCTATGTAGTTTAGCTTGCAAATAGAACAAGGAATTCCAATCCTTTCCAAGTGGCTAGTCTTTAACCGATTCAAGTTTGCCGCTTCAAGGGGTATAAAGCTTGGGCCAGCATTTCTCTTGACAAGGTGATTAATGCATATGGCATATGAGTTTGTATTCAAATCGAAAACTTGGAAGTTGTAGAACGTGGAGAATTGGAAGCGGAAAACTTAGTCTTCCACCCATTTATTAGTAAACTTTATATAACGAAAAACACTTAGACAAAAAAGTAGCACGGTAGTGTTAAAACCATACTAGAGACTTCAATACTCACATACACACAAAAGTCTATTGTCACTTAAGAATGTCGTATAAAATGTGAGATTTTTTCTCTGTTGTTCTTTAACAAGGAAGAACTAGATTCTGCCAAAGTGCTAGGAAGTTTTGATAGTTTATACTTTCTAAAATAATTCTTATTCCAGAACACCATCTCCATGTTGCACGTATGGTATTTCTATAGATTTTCATTTGTCTCTGATAACTATTTATATTTTTTTCACCTGCAACTTTCCTGTGCCAGCCTCACAGGTGGCTCGATTGTAGGAGACATAGCTCCTTATCAAGCCTTCCCCATAGGAGGACAAGGTAGTGTACGGGGCTATGGTGAAGGTGCTGTTGGATCTGGCAGATCATGCCTAGTTGCTAACAGTGAATTGACACTACCACTGGTATGTTATTTTGCAATCTTCTTAGAATTAAGCTGATCTGCACTCTTTTGTTCTTCACCAAAGTATAATATCCCTAAAAATCATGTTCATGTAGATACTCTGAGGTCTCAGACGAATTTCCCTTATTCAAAACTGGATTTTGTCATCATCCACGCTTCATTTATTATTCTAAAAATAACTAGATGTTCTGATCTTTGAGATGTAAAGGTTATTGCTCGAGGGGATGCACTCATACCATTTTATCACTCACTATCTGAACTTGTCTGATTTTTTACTATAAGCAATTGAGTCCATTACATTGAAGGTTTTTAAACTGCTAGTGGAAAGAGAATAATCAAAGCGTTTACGCCCGCTACAAATGACACGATCCTTGTAAGTTTAGTAAGGATCCGGATAAATAAAAGAAATCAAATTACTGCTGAAGATGGCAAGTTTATTTGGCTGTTGCTGTTGTGACAAAGTGGGCATAGTGCTATATAAGTTGTGTGCATCCAGTAATTATAACAATATATTCTTGACAGTCCTGCCTATTGTCATCTGACATCTATTGTTTGATTTTGATCAAACAAACATAAGATCTTCCCCTAGGTCGATCATTAACTTCTTATGTATGTGAAGAAGTAACATTCATCTTGATAACTGAAGTTTCTACAAACTGATGCTCAGTTTAAAAAATTTAGGGAGGTTGTATTTGATGGATGTCGATGAGGATCTCCCGAAACATGGGATCCTGTAGGATGATATTTAAAGTTTAATTATTATGCAATTCAATTAAATTTGCCTAAAACGTAAATTGACAATTAATTAATTCACATAGATCGTCAAAATCTATCTAGACTGTCAAACTTAATTTTCTTCTGCAAGGGCACTGACTGAAAAACCTTTAGTGATGACCTAACCACCATTCAGTTTACAATGCAAAAGTTCTAGACTTGCTTGCTCGATTATAATCATAGATTATATTTACTTAGAATATAATCACCAGATTATAAAGAGCAAGCGCTGCAACAATAATATCTCTTCACAAGAGCCGAAGAATGGTAGTTCTTAAGGTTATTAATACATAAGCCGCTCGTAAAACATTATTTCTAAATATACAACCCCAACAATATTGGATGTCAATTGGACGGAGAACTAGTGAAAATTCCTTGTCATTGGTAGCCCCAATTTAGTTGATTAAGGAGTTGATAGGGATATATTGGGGGCCAAAATGAGTCTATAGCAGCGAGTGGTTTGCCAATATAATTTGTAATGGGCCTAGAGTGGTGAGATTTTAGTTGAGATGAGGACATAAAAACTCTGTTTTCCCATCCTAACTTCGTTATGCCATGTTTGAGATTTCAGATCTGAAGTTTGTCGTTATAGTTTCTTTGTATGATGAGATGATCAATTTACTGTTGGGTGATACGGTGCCCGTAGCTCAACTGTTATGCAGGATCCGCCCAAAACACCAACAAAAAAATAGAGAGAAGAAATGATAAGATATTTGAACTTTGCCAACTGAAATTAGAGACATGGTATACCATTAATATCTTCTCATCTATACTGCAGTATTAGGAAAATTAGCTACATTAACAAATTCTTTTTATTCTGACACCCTTTAATTCATTTGGTCTTTGTGGTAATTGTGATGTAGAAGATCAGTCTGATGTCAATTTAGTTTGAATGGGTTCTTATATTATAAGGCAGCTGAAGATTACTTTTCCACTTTCTCATGAGCTTAATGTTCCACCCCCCCCCCCTAACTGTCTCTCTCAGAGCTCAATGCTTGAAGGTGCTGTTTTCTTAGACTGTGGATCTGATTTGGGCTCTGGCCGTCATGTGCCTGGTTAGTTTTGACTTGCTAACTTTCTTCAACATCATTTCAACATTGCTATACTTATATTGAGACTTTTAAGCCGGCGTCTGATTTTACAATTTTTCATTTTCTCTGTCTGTTGAATATCAAATGCATGAGATATGGATTGTTGCTATGATTACTCATTTTGAAACATATTTATGGGTTTCAGAGGGCAAGACCATTTTGGTGGAAATGAAAAAAGAACAGTGCAAATTGGTTAATTAGGTTTGGAGGTTTATCTAGAATGCTCCTAATGTTATATTTACTGAAAGAGTTATTTTACTGAAGAAGATGTGCTATCTCGAGTTCTGATTAATAAGAAGAAGACCACTAATTTTTTATTAAGCTTACAAATATTCTAAATTGATAGCTTCAGAATTTTGTTTGGACAGCCAAAGCACACGGATAGTATATATAAACAAATTGTATCTGCACACTAGGAATACAACATGAAAAGAACACTAATGAAGAAGAAGGGTAGCTAGTGTAGATTACAATATACGATCTTGAAACTGTTTATTTCTCTTCGCAATATATAAGCTTCCCTGTGGTCTTCGTCTTTCAGTACGCATTATAAATGATCTTGTGAACATTCTGCTCTACTCGTGTTATTTTCCTTCAATTCCATCAAGATTCTATTTTTTGCATAAACTTTTTTTCGTACTTGGGAATAAACACTCGTCGTTTCTGTTTCTTTTTCAGGAAATCCATCTCTTAGACATGGAAAACCAGGCAGCGGAGTTGGCCTGGGTTACGGGCTTCGACTAAAATCTCAGTTAGGACACTTGCAGGTCGACCTTGCTATTAATTCTTTTAAACAGAAAACTGTGTATTTTGGGTTCAGTAACGTTTCCTGATGAAGTAACATATATGGCTTGGGATGATTTGGTGCAGAAGAAGAATATTCAAGTAGCAGATTTGATATATTTTCTTTTCTTTTATCTTTTTTTTTTTTTTCATTTCTTGATTTGATTAGGTTGAAAATAGAAATTTCATTATCTTTTCATTGACTTGCAGAAAGCTAATAGTTCCAATAATAAACAATGAATACAGATCTAGATAGCTCTGTAGTCCTAAATAGATATCTCGGCGGCATCTTGGTTTTTTGAAGTTTGAAGTTGCTAATATATTATGTTTTGTAACAGAAGATCATCTAAAAATAAAAGTAGTTGTTGGTTGTCCAACTTTCCTCCAACCATAAGATTTAATAAAGTACATTTCAGTTAAATTATTGGCCTTGTAATAAAAATGTAATGAACTATAGCAAAAATGACATGGGGTTCATATGGAACGCCAGATATTTATATGGAATTTGACTAACTATATAAAAAAATGACATGGGTAAAAATAAGTAAATAAGTATGGTTGTCACTCAGATCGAAGGAAGTAAAGTTATGGACCTGCACAAGTGATGGTATCTGCAATTAGAGATCAACTATATGTAGTGGTTACAGACAAGAGAATAGGTATGAACATATTTTAGGGCATCCATAATCAAAATATTTTCACCGTCTCTTAACTAGGGCTCATGTCACTTTTTACCTCACCTCTTATTCAAAAGCGTTCGTAACCTTTATCCATTCATTTTCTTCCGCTATTCATGACTCTCCTCTATTATTTTTAATCATTTCTCATTTCATATATTTATTATATATTCCAATTAAATTGACTATGTGATTAAATTAGAAATATAAATTTTATTAAAATAAGTAAATTATATAATTAAAATCCTAAAATTATATTTATATGTCATAATTAAATTCATATGTTAATAAAAATTAAAATATACCATTTAAAAAAAAGCAAAAAAGAGAAAAAGCTCAAAAAACAAAAAAATGATAAAAAAACGAAAATAAATGAAAATAAACAGAAAAAACAATGAAAAAGACGAAAATAAATAAAGGTTTCGCTTCCAAAATGCTCATTTCCATTTGGCTAGACTTTAATTTTGTAATTAAAATAACACAATTAATTATATACAAACCCCAAAAAACAGAAAATTAATAAAAAAAAAGTTGGCGAACGTCTCGCCGGCTTTCCCTCTCTTGAGAGATGCCTGTCCCACCCAACCCCTCCATCGCGTCCTGCCTCCGTCTCGTCCCTCTGGAATGCGCCAAAGGGTCTGCATTGAGCATACTATTACATAACAATACCCCTAAAGTGGGAGCATTCTTCGCTCATTACACAAACAACAATAAAGTGAGGTCATTTTGTCCACACTATATTCATAAAATCCAAGCCCAAATATTTGTGCATATTTTTATGGGACGAATGGAGTATATTATTATTCTATATATTATAGATCGTACTCTCTCTGTTCACGAAGAGTGTGGTCTTATTGCCATTTTCGTTCGTCCATCAAGGATGGTGTTTCCATTTTATGACATAACCTTTTATATTTTGTCATCATTTTACACTCAACATTTACAAAAATCCGTCACTTATTTTTACTTTTTCACAGACCCATAAACTTTTGACCCAATACTTATTCACACTCAATCTCCCTTGTTGGATCTATCTTCATTAAAATACATTTTATATATATATATATATTTTAAAATTCATATCCTTTCCTTAGCACTACACTCTTTGTGGATGATGGAGGAATTATATTTTAGTTAAACTTGACACATGATTTGAATTAGCTAAACAAAGTCGGTGGGACATGCTGATCTGCCAAGAGATTTTAGATCCGATGGAATTTCAAACCGGTAAGACCTGCCAAAAACTAACAAAAGCCCAGAAAATTTGGCCTCTTTCAAAAAGTTTACAATATAAAAGGTGTTTTGCGTGTCGTCATCATAGAATACCACCGCATCAAAATTTTAGATTTTCAACTTAATTACAAAACTTAAATAGCCTATGGAATTCAAATGTTTGAAATGGCCATTCATTTTTCTCCAATAGGAGAAATATTAAACCTGAAATTCAATAAAGTGAGATGCAAATGCAAATGCAATGCACCATTTATGAAATACTTTCCCATGCATATTTTGTCGTTAGTGTCAAAGTAATGTCCAATAAAAGCATCCAAATGGGAAACTCCAAAGGATAATCCAATCCCAAAGCAAGGGATTGTCAAAAGTTATAAAAGGAAGAAGAATTTAAAAAACACAAACACACAGAGGGTCCAATTCAAAAGGGAAATTCATATGATATTTGCAATGTATAAATGCATTGAATTCCCTAAAAAGGGATAGCAGAATTGATAATTTTGCACTCTCTTTGGATGCTAATTTAGCCAAGGATCTGTTCATTCTCAGACATGACCACTCCTTCACCTCATACATATGTACAATAATGAACAACAACAAAAGACCAAATGTCCTAATCACAAACTAACCTCGCCCATTCTTCTTTTTCTTTTTCTTTTTTTAATTGGGTGTTGAAACCCAGAACCCAACTCAATTCAACCACCACAACCAACATAGTTTGATTCCCAGATAGTTAAACTTTGGTCTTCTTGGATTGCTGCAGTTGGACTCTCACTCGTGGGTTCCTAAGGTCGAGGGCAATTTATTTTCACAGCCACTCAAAAACCCTAATCCCACGTGGCCACTCCACATCCTCACGTTTCACAGCCTCAAAAGGCTCTGCCTTTTTCCTCATCTGCACATATTAATAAAACAATGGCAGATTAATTAATATTGTAGATCAGAGGGGTTACATGCTTTAGGGAAACGAGATTTTTCAAGATGAGCAGTTTAGATCTAATGGAGATGGGATTATACAAATATTAACATTACTAAATTGGTGACATGTGTTCAGCCAAGAAGAAAATAACATGTTTGAGGTAAACATCATAATCTCCAAGATATCAACTATACGATTTATGGCATTTTACAATGAAAAAGGGTAAATCAGTAATTGACTAGAGGTAGCACATGACCAAAATGTTGCAGGGAAAAAGTAGCAAGTTCTTCTTTATAAAAGTTTTCTGCACTTCACATGACTAGATCAGAGTAGACAAACGCTCAGCTCAGCCCTCAGGAACACCGTAGACAAACATGGGACACAAGATCTCACCAATCACCATTGGATTCCCATCATCCTTTATCAATCCCACCAAAAAATAAGGCCACGACTTTCTACCACTTACATACATCTCTCCAATTTCAAGAAGACAAGACTTAGATTAACAAAAAAAGAAAAAGAGTAGTTCAAATTGAGTTGAAATCAGAGTAATTTCTTTGTACAAGACTCGGTAAACGAATTACAAGTAACAAGATTAGATGATAAAAGGCCAAAAAGAGCACTTAATCCCTAACTAATCCAACTATGACTTACCGCAGCGAAAGATCAGTCCTTGAAGATAACCGAATCCGCCATCTCCATCAACGGATTCAAGCAATCCGGCGAGAATTTCCTGGCGAACATGTAGGAAGAAGTGGAATTGGACTCTCTGAGGAGGTGGATGAGCTGCCGCGAGATTTCAGGGGGGTGGTAGGTGTGGGGGTGGCCATTCACGCTATCGGTCCAATTAACCCTAGTTAGAGTGTAATGGCTGCAGCCATGGGGATCCTGCAACGACAGCATTGTCGGGAAATAGTGCTCCTCAGGGTAGCAGGACTCGACATTGATGCAGGGGAGCTTGAATTTCCGCCATAGCCTCCTGTCCCTGATCACCATCAACGCGTGCTTCCGCGCGAGCACGAAGAACTGCGATCCGACTCGGAATTCGTCGAAATGCACCTCGGGAGGCATCACGTTTCTGCCCCTGGCGTTGTAGCGATCCCACAGAGTGGACTCGTTGTCGAGGATCTCGATGTAGCTGGGGAATTCGAGATCTGGGGAGAGGCGGGAGAGATCGAAGAGGAAGTTGTGGAAGTAGTTGAAGGAGCGGAGGGGGATGCAGTGCTGGGAGATTAGGGCAAAGTAGGTGTTGGCGGGATCGTCGAGCATGGCGGTGGCGAGGAGGCGGCGGGCGGCGGAGATGAGGGTGGCGGAGGAGCGCTGGGTGCGCTTGGCGGGGATGAGGCGGCCGCGGAAGACGCCGCGGAGGGGCGGGATGGGCGCGAAGGGGTCGGCGTGGATGTAAATGTTGTAGCGGTCGGAGTGAGCGGTGGAGAAGAAGCGTTCCCAGAGAGGGGCGAAATGGAGGGGGGTGTTAGTGAGGAAGAGGAATGCGATCTTGGGGGGTCGGAGGGGGGCGGAGAGGTGGGATTTGGCGGCGGGGAGGTGCTGGGGGGTGTGGCGTGAGGAGTCCATGGCAATGGCCTTGTGGAAGAGGGAGAGATCATCGAGCTCGTCGGAGAGGGGGATGGGGATTTGGCGGGGGGCCAGGAAGAAGTAGAGGAGGGGGAGGGAGAGGAGGAGGGTCAGGGAGGGGGCCACGGCGGAGGAGGGGGCGCCCATTCAACAAGGGTTTGGAGGTAGGGTTTGGGTTGTGTTGTTGCCTTGCAATGGCACTGAACAAGTGAAGGGTGGGAGGGAGTGTAGACGGAAGTTTCACAGTAACACACATATCTTTTCCATTTTTACTAATGGGTCACTCGGAATTTTCAATTTCGCGCTTAATTATTTTCGTATAATCAAAAGTTCCGAAATATATTTTATTGTATAATTTTTTTTTATAAGTAAATAATTTATATTTTAACCATAAATTTAAAATTGAAAAACTCATTTAAGCTTGATTAGGCTCTAAGAATCTCACTGAGTCTTACTGTCTTCCACAAATAAAATTTAGGCTCGATTCGATTATAAATGAACCAAATTTGAGCATGATATTTTTCAGCTCGATTTATTTTATTCATCATCTTTGTGAGATTCTCTTAGCCAGTATTCGTCTCTTGGGATACTTCCTTTGATATTTTTAGTTATTAAAAAAAAAAAAAACAAATGATATGGTAAACCAGGTGAGAGCATGGCCGATTAATTTACTTTGTTATACATTTTCCAAAATAAATTTTATCTTTCTACTAAAAGGCAAAAGTAAATTCGAAATCCCCAATTTTGTCCCTTGACGTTTCCGCAGCTTTAATTTTATTTATTTTTGGACCAGCTATGTTGTTGTTGTTGTTATTGTTGTTATTATTATAGTTATTATTACTATTATTATTATGTCATTTTTGGTTTTTGACATGATTTTTTTTCTGTCACATCAATTGACAAAAATAACTGTTGAGCAATAAAATAAGCTTATTTTATGAAATGTCATTGAAACGTATTTAAATTGATGCAGGTAGTAACAAAAATTAACTCCACGCATTTTGGACGCAATAAATGGGTTTTCTGCACATGCGAAAACTCCACACACATCTACAGGTAATAAGAAGCCAAATTCTGGTATAAGAATCTAGAAGATTCCTTACAGCATTTATTTAAGGAAGTTGGTCGTTATTACGTTTTTTGTTGTAATGAATCACATTCACCCTTCTCCACCTCCCTCAGTAAAGAAAGCACAAACGAGATTCCAAGACAAAATTGAGGGATAAAATAATGGCAGAGATATACAACTTACAACATATATATGAATCTCAAGGCAAGGCAAAGGCAACAACAATCAATCTACGGATAGAAACGAGCAACCATACATGCAGTTACCACAAACCCAGCAGCTCTGAACAATGCTAATTAACCAATGAATACAATCATTTTCCGCTAAATAGTCGCACTCCATTCTTATTCTGCAACAACCCCCTCACCCATCACAAACAATGTGCTCTTTACATACAATCTACAGCAGCCGCTGCTCGAGGAACTTGTGCCATTCCTAATGATCACTTTGTCGCCTAAGTTTAGAGGACTTGACTTTGTCCTTTCCAGGGTTTGTGGCACTAGGGGACCTTCTAACACTAGTGTTATTGAGTGGCTTTACTGGTTGAGCCGCATGCCCCAGTCCTGTTGATATTAGATTGCACATAAGGAAACAGTTCAGAAACTTAATGGGGAGAGAGAGAGAGAGAGAGAGAGAGAGAGAGAGAGAGAGAGAGGGAGAGACTGACCACTGGCTGGCAGAGATAATCGCCTCTTTCCTTGTCTATCTGTGAGAGTGGACCTCTCTTTAGGATTACTCTGTGATCTTGAAACAACCTTAAGCAATGATGTGGCTTCCTCAACCAAGTCTTCAACAACTGTTTTAGGTGCAGAGGAAAGTGAGACTGGTATTTCTTGCACATTGAGTGACTTATTGGGTGAAGAACTGCAGCCTCCGGAATTAGAAGCAGCCCTTTTTTCATTGGAGAAATTGGTGTTATTACTAGAACGTGAAGGAACCTTCCCGTTTGCAATATTCAATGTGGATCTCTTTCCAGTGGAATTGAATTGAGTTGCAGATGCATTCTTCAAATCGGCTGGTCCATCCTCACAAATCTTGACACCATCTTTGAGATTAATATCTAGAAACCGGTTTTCCCATGGGCGCACGGCCATCCATCTCTCTAACCAGTTCCAGCCCCAGTTGCTTTTATCAGGTTCAAAGCCAGAAGGTGTAAAGTGCTGTCTTGACCCGGCTTGCCACTGCATCACAGTAATTCTACTTGAGGCATATTTCATGTGACAAACTAGCTTTACATATAAGCTAACAACAACTTCATGTCCAAAAATGCTTGCTTTACTATATAGTTAAGAAATAATTATGACAAACTAACAACTTTTTTTTATTTTTTTATCATATCCTTCAGATATAAAATCATCTTCCAAGTTCAATTACATAATTTGACAAAAACAACTTCCTTTTATCTTGAAACAAGAAAATGAAATTACATCTTCAGTTCAACTCAGGATTTTGGGCAACAAGGCCAAGAAAGGCAAAGTAAACCACATATGCTTGTACTAAATCATAGGTACCATCACTCAGTCCTTTCTTTATTCATTTACTTATTTAAAGACAAGTAAAGAGATATAAAAGTTTTTAGAGAAGAAAGAACAAGAAAGAATGGTGTGACATGTTACTCTTCTCTTCTTTTGTTATAATATTCAACTATGTCTGCATTATGTAATGCATTTTTTTTGTCAGTGATAAAATAGTCAAACTACATGCGAACTGAGAATAATAGAATGCCTACCTGGTTAGCTAAAGCATAAGCCATTGCTCTTTCACGTTTAGCAGCTGCTTCCTTCCTTTTCAACAACTTGGCTTGAATTTCTTCAACAGATCCAACACTATCACACCACCCTTCCTAGTTTGCAGTCAAAAGATGAAGAACAATCTTAAGCAAGGGGGTTCTCAAAAAGAAATGCAGTAGTGAGTTAGCTAACTAAAAGAATTATTTTTATCTGGAGCTAGATTACTTCAATTTCTTTAACATGAGCCTCGTGCTCAAATTGTTGCTGAAGTTTCTGCTGTACTGTCTGAGTCTCTAACGCCATTCGAACACGCCTAGCTCGGACACGAGCTTGAACTCTAACTAAAGCTTGCATGCATCGGAGTGTTATGGCAGCTTGCTTTCTTACAGCATGACCCCTGACAAGAGCTTGAAGCCTCACTAATCCTTTTAAAGCACGCAAAGCTCGTCTTGCCTGATAGACAAAAGGAACAGTTTTCCGAATGAATATGAGGTTATATAACTGCTAGAGAATGCATATTCAGCTATGAAAAAGAAAGATTGGACGATCATTGCTGCCCAATTACCAGAAATCCTCTAAAGGCTGTCTGGATGCGTATCGCTGCCCATTCTTCTCTCATATTCTGTTGAATTTGAGGCGCATTTTGAACCTGAAGTGAAGTAGACGGGGAGCTAGCTGATTCTGAGACTGATTGCAAATTTGCACCTTTGGTTTCATCAATTGATGTAACCCCATTTTGATTGAACTCATTTTCAAGTACATGACTATCAATCTCAACGGAGTGCTTTCTTCGGTGGCGACTCTTGCCAGTGCTCCCAGATCTCTATATGTTTGAAAAATTCAAGATTGTTGTTATGAAGAACCTATCAAATTTTATACCATTAGGAACCAATCTACATGTAACTATTATAAATAGCCAAAAGATTTTAAGAGGTCTATGCATAAAGATACAACCTGAACACTTATACATTCAAGAATGAAAATTTGCAATGGCACATATGGATCAAATATAAAAAGTAATATATGTACATATGTGCATATCTATGCATATATACATGACGAACAGAAATATGCTTAGGGAGATTAATTGAACTAGATGCTTCCGAGGAAAGGTAGGAGTACATGCTGGGTGGACGAAGCAATGCATGACTGAATTGGCAAGCAGGTGGCTTTTAAAATGGCTATAAAAGGTGGAAAGAGAAAATTATGGGGAGAAGAGAAAGTCAAAGATTCAGAATGAAGAAGTATTTTGATCTGAATTGCGTATCAATGGGCCAAGCCCAGTAGCAATAGGATCGAGTCTTTTATGTTATGTTGGAGTCTTTTTAGTTGTTAAGTTCCATACTTATCTATTAGAGATAAATATGTTTAGCTTAGGTTATTTAATTTGTAATATTTAGCTTTACTTTAGTAAATTCAAGTTGTGATAGAGTTAGAGTTTGAGTTCTAGTAGGATTAGGAGTCTTGTGTCTAAGGTTATAGATACTCCCTTGATGCTAGAGGGGGAGGTGTCAATGACCATTGTTTAGAGTAGGAGAAATCAAGGATTAGAGTCTTCCCACTTATGGGGATTTATAATAGTTCAATTCATAGTTCTATAAAATCTTCATCTTTTGCATTCTTCCATATTTCCCTACACATATTTCGCACACTTGTACATCAATATCGCATTAGCAGGTTATCGCATTTCATTCCTATCATATTTCCTCTTAGACACATCCTCTTTGATCTGATCAAGAAAGTCAAAGTATGAATCATTTTTCCAACAAGAACAGGATCCAAGAAGTGTCTGAAGTATAAAGGTAGACTATGCAAATACCATATTAACAATATAACATAATGAAATTAGCATCAATTACTCAATATATAGGGTCAACTAAAAGTTTCTCTACCAATGGGCAGTGAGATTGTCCTTGTGCAGCTTTGCCCTAAAACCTCTTTAACTTGCTTAAAATATCAAGAATCCAGAAAACAAACAAACAGAATTCAGATAATTGAAAGAAAGGAACTGTATCAGGGGGTGTTTGCGGGAGTATAATCACAAGACATAACCTACATTTTCATCAGTCTCGAAAGGTTGTGATTTATCGGATTTCTTCAAACCAAGCAATGCTTTGATCCATTTCTTTGATGCGCCCATTTCTGTAAGTCCTGGTACAAGGAAGTTACAAGAAGATCGTAATTTGCCACATCCGTGAAACCCACTTCCCCATCTTCACTGTTAAGCCGCACAGACAAAACAATGCAAGGAATGTAACAGCTTACTTATGCTTAGGCTACACAGCCAAAAACTTACATGTATGCGCACCTCATATCCTTAACAAATATGACTGCAGTATCCCCCTTAACCATGGAAAGAAGCAGAAAATTTTCCCACAACATCAAATAGGGAATTTACAGTTTTCTACAGAAATTCTTAACGCACCAAACCCGTCTCTAGAGGGAGCATAAAATGATCAAAGACACTAAACAAATATAAAACTTATTTTTGGTAAATCGGCTTATAAATCCCAAAAAAATAAAACCAAAAAGTTTCCATATTTCAGACCTGAGAAGAAGTATAAACACATAAATTCAAAGCTTTGTTTCCTTTTACTTTCCCTAAACTTGCGGCAGATAATCACAACATCTCAAACAACAAAATTTAAGAGAAAAACCAATCTCATGTCCATCAACAGCACCCAGTTCCCAAATTCACTTGTATCTTTTGAGTACAATCCTCAGAACACCGAAAAAAAACAGGTCCCCAATCAAAACTAACCAAAAAAAGTGCTACATTTCCACCTATGAGTACTCGGAGAAGCAGCGGCACGCAGATTGAGCGAATCGAAGTCAAATCCTCGGAGCACGACGGAATTGAGAACGGGAAGTGAATTTACCTCTGTAACGAAGCACAGAATCGGGCAGGACTAAGAATTTAGAGCAATTAGGGTGAAAACATGGTGAATTGACAGATCTGAAATCTAGTTTTGGAAGTGATAGTCAGTTTTATCACCGGTGAGTTTACAGTTTATCCTTTGTGGCATGCGTAAGTGGAGGGGTTTTGGTGTTTTGGGTAATTTGTAATTATTTAGTTTTTATTTCCGACGGACATAAATTCGTTGGTAAAATACTTTTTAAAAAAAATTAATTATATATTAAATTTATAATACAATTACCAACGGAAAATTTTCGTTGGTATTACCAACGGACAACAATCTGTCAGTAAAATCAACTTATTTATTTTAATTAAATCTAAATTAAATTTAAAATAAATTTACCAACAGAAGTTGTCCATCAGTATTACCAATGGACATAAATTCGTCGGTAAAATCAATTTATTTATTTAAATTAATTTCAAATCAAATTTAAAATAAATTTACCAACGAGAAGTATCCGTTGGTAAATTTACCAACGGACACTCCGTCGGTAAAATCGATGGTAAATGTACCAACGGATAGGCCGTCGGAAATCTGTCGGTAATGACTGACGGAGAATGATCCGTCGGCAAAATCCGTCGGTAAACTCTGCTTTCTTTTTGTAGTGTCATGCGTTGCTTACCACGAAAAATGATGGCTCTTGGCGCATGTGTGTGGATAGTTGGACAATAAACAAGATAATTGTGTGTTACGGGTTTCCAATTCCACGATTAGAGGATATGTTAGATTACTTGACTGGGGCAAGAATTTTAACAAGATAGACCTACAAAGTGGATACCATCAAATCTACATCAGACTAGGAGACGGATACCATCAAATCCGTATCACATCAGGAGACGAGAGGAACACATCTTTCAATACAAAGAAAAGTCTTTATGAGTGGCTCGTTATGTCGTTCGAACTATCAAATGCCCCAAGCACTTTTATGCGATTGATGAACGAAGTATTAAATGTTGAATGAAGATTGTTGATTCATTAGTTGACAGCTCTGCCTTATCTTGACTTATTCTTTGTTAGTTTTTAGTATTCCTAAGTCTTAGCTATTTTCTGTTAGTTGAACGAGTCATGTTTAGTTGATAGGATTTCTGATATTTGTTGCTAGTATTTCGCATTTTCTGTTTAGATATCATGTCGTTGTATTCTTCATGCACAGAGGGCATATAAATAGCACCTCATATCAGTGGAGTAATAACAAGTCTTCTGGAGTCATTCTTCTAATATACTTTGCATATAAAAATTACTTTCTTTTTTATGTTCTCTGCTTTCTAGTTCCAAAATTTGTGGTATCTAGAGCCACGTTCAATGGCAAGCAACGGGAATTCCATGAGTGTTGCACAACCACTCATACCAGTCTGCAAGGGAGAAGGATACGAATACTGGAGTATTCGGATGAAGACTCTACTGAAGTCTCAAGATCTATGGGACTTCGTAGAACATGGATACGCAGATCCCGATGACGAGGCGAACAGATTGCGGGAGAATAAGAAAGACCAATTGAATAATAAGTTCAATTGCAAATTTTTGATTCATCTATCATTACAGACAGCAGGAAAAAAGAGAAAGTGACATGCAAAGGGGTTATGGACACTGCTGTACGAACATCAGATGCTGGATATCTCACGCATAGACTTGTTGAAGTAGTTCAACACATTGTTGTACGTCGAACAGATTGTGGCACCGTCCGTGGTATTTCTGTAAGTC
>JAYDZE010058190.1:0-25850 GCA_034509125.1 Monilaria moniliformis | reverse complement strand
ATATATTGTTCTTTTGAATAAAAGTGACTATTCTTGTGAATAAAAGTTACTCTTCTTCTAAATAAAAGTTACTCTTTATTATAATATATATAAACAATAAAAAACATTATTTAAATTAATTAAAATTATTATTTTTATATATTATATAATCAAATTAATATTTATAAGGGCTGATTATATAGGTATTTGAGTCTTTAATATGGGTTGATTTTTAGTAATCTATTAATAATAGGCCCAAAAGCCTATTTTAGTGATAAATTATAGGAGGAAAAAATTGAGAAAAAAATTGCTATAGTTGAGAATCAAACTCTGGACCTTTGAGTTCCAAGTCTTGCGCCCCAACCAATTGCACTGCCTATCATTCATTAGACATTGTAACTCAAAATTTAAATATTTGTTGATACTAACGGTAATTAAAAAAAAAAATTGATTCGTGTCGGTTCGGGTCAAACTCGGTTATGACCCAAGTTTGACCCGGTGCGCCCCTTTAAAAATAAGTTTAGGCAAATACCCCTAAATCCTATCTAATTCACTATAATGAGGCTGCCACGTAAGGCCTCTAGGTGCACAAGTGGCAAACGCTAATGAGATTTTTTTGAGCTCGTTAATGAGAATTTCTTAGCTATCACCCATTCAATTTTAAATGGTCAATTTTGTGATATTTTTTATATGTTTAGTAGTCGTTGTCTCGTTGAGCATTTTCATCTCTTTACACTTTAGTGCTTCCTATATTTTACATCTCTGTGTTATTTAGAATAAAAAATAAAGTATATCACACTATAATGTTATAATTATTCCACCAATCCCTATAATAATATTATCCATAATTACAGTGAAAATAAGGAAAAAGACATATCCCAAGAAAATTTCCTTTCTGGTGGGGATTTTTTTTTTACTCTGTAGAAAATGTGAAGATTTGTGGAAAATAATAATTCTCCACTATTTTCCATTAAAGAGAACTCAACCTAAAAAGAAGAGTTTTGAGATATAACATCCCCTCTCTTTTTTCTCCATATTCAAATAAAAAGTAAATGGTCTATTTTCTATTATGCAATTCACAAGAGGATTTAAAAAGAAAAAAAAAAGTATAAGACATTTATTGCAATATTATGAATGGATCAATATAATGAAAAAGTATAAGACATTTATTTACATAAAAATAACTTCAATATTACCCCACCAGTCTAATATGTGGCTATGTAAAATCACTATTTTAGGATTGTAAAATCGAAAGTATATGTTACTTTATCGAGTAACGAAAATATAGTATGTCCTAGATTTGAGAACGAAGTCAATTTATTGAGTATTAATGTTTTATTCTCGAAAGTGTTAGATAATTTTTTAAAAATACACATATTCTGGTTGGGAAGTGATTTTTACTTTGGAAAAAATTTCAATTTATTATCTTGCAAAATAAATAAATAAACAAGTAAATAAAAGTTTCCTTTTCTTTTTGAGGGAAGAAAATATTTGCAATTAATAATGCAACAAATCGCCTCAAACAAAAAAAAATTGTGCAACAAATAATGCAAACAGCATCACCGTAGTCGATGCATCATCAAATCACTTTTTTCAGAGTTCTCTCAGTGCTCGGTTATCAGTGTGCTCTCGTGAACCCCAAAGCCTCTCACTGCTGCTTTGACTCATTAAAATCTCTCTCTTCCTCTCTCTCTCCTACACACTCAATTTACTCTCGCTCAACCGAACGAATTTGCATTTTTGGACGCTAATTTTTATTTCCTCTGGCGTTTGTGGCGCAGTGAATCGTCGAATTCACAGGTATTCTGTTAATCTGTCTGCAGTGTGCATGTTGAATTGATGCAGATTTATGCTAATTTTGGTTGTATGCACCTGCATTTTCAAATTCGGCTCCGATTTTGTTTCAGAAACGTTTTCTTTTGATAATTCCATAAAAATTTTAAGGAATTGGAAGTCGGAACCCCTTTTTCGTGTAATTTGTAATTTAGTATGTATTTGGTGGAGCGTGGTGCTGGTTGTCCATAATTCCGCTTAGATCCTGAGGTTTGCAGCGTGTGACGATTTTTCGGTGTAATGCATGTCTAATTTCAATTGTGTTCTCTACAAATTTGTGAAATTCAAAGGAAAAAAAAAAAGATAGATTGAATGAGGTATTGGAATGTCATCTTGAATTGGAACTGTCTCGCTGTGAAAGGTTAAAATTTTGTTTCGTGCTGATTCCTTTGCAATTGCCTTTAAGGTTTCTGACTTTTTGCCCTTTGGTAATTTTTTTGCAATGACTTTCGTGCTGACAATGAATGTCGTTTCCTTGGTAATTTTTGCAAGTAGTTTTATTGCTTCAAATTTTGTGCTAGTTTGTTAATACGTAATCTGGTTCTTTCATTTGATTTGCTATGTTGGTGTTATGTCACTTTAGTTATTATCTTATGGGTTGAATTTTGGGTTACACGCTGTTTGAACTTGTGGGATCAAGAATCGATACTCATGGGAAGTTCGGTGGAGCATAGTTCTGGTGAAGATACTGATGTTAGCGACTCTGAGACTGAGGAGTATGCAGAGAAGGCATACAAAGAACTGAAGAATGGTAAACATCAGGTTAAATTATCTGATCAGGCTTACAGTTGCCCGTACTGCCCTACGAAGAAAAGGAAGGACTTCCAGTATAATGAACTTTTGCAGCATGCAACTTCGATTGGCAGTTGCAGTTCACAGAAAAGGACTGTAAGAGACAAGGCAAATCACCTTGCTCTAGCTAAGTACTTGGAAAGTGATATAGCTTCTGTAGCTGGCCATTCAAAGCCTTCTGATGAAGTTGATGCTCTTGCAGACCAGGATCGTGATGAGATGTTTGTCTGGCCATGGATTGGCATTGTTGTCAACATTCCTACCAGCGTTAAGGATGGTCGTTATGTGGGGGAGAGTGGTAGTAAATTGAGGGATGAGTTGGCACGTAAAGGATTCAATCCAACTAGGGTGCGGCCTTTGTGGAATTACCAAGGCCATTCTGGAAGTGCAATCGTTGAATTTCGTAAGGACTGGTCTGGATTTACCAACGCCATGTCTTTTGAGAAAGATTATGAGGCTCAACATCATGGAAAGAGGAATTGGCTGGTAAAGAACGAAAAAAAATCTGATCTTTATGCATGGGTAGCTCGTGCAGATGATTACAATTCTAATAACATTGTTGGAGAAAATCTTCGTAAGATAGGGGACATTAGAACCATATCAGATCTAATGGAAGAAGAAGCCCGAAAGACAAACAAACTTGTAGGCAATTTAACAAATGTTATTGAGGCAAAGAAAATGCACTTGATAGAGATGGAGAGTAAATACAAGGAGACTGAAAGCTCTCTAAGCCAGTTGATCAAGGAAAAGGATAATCTTCATCAAGAGTATAATGAAGGTATTTCATTTATAAAGTTTGTCTATTTTCCAAATTAAATTATATGTACTTTTGAACCTGATGTACTCTTTTGTTTTGTGTTTTTCAGAGATTAAAAAGATTGAGTCAAGTGCCAGAGACCATTTTAAGAGGATATTCAGCGACCATGAGAAGCTAAAATTTCAACTGGAAACTCAAAAGAAGGATCTTGAATTCCGTGGTCAAGAACTGATGAAACGTGAGACGCACAATGAAATTGAGAGAAAAAAGCTATCTGAGGACCTTGAACAGGTATTGCATATATTTAGTAGTTTTAAAAGCTAGTATTCCTTGTTCGTCCACGAATTTTGTGAACATTAATATCTGGTTCTGGTTGTTGAATATACTGATTGATTAGCTGTATCTTGGATCTGCTGTTGCTAGAGTTCTGTAGCTTGATGTCTTGATACCCAAAGTTCTTGTTCTTGAGAGATTGGTGCCTGCTGCTAGACTGCTGGTTATTGATCCGTTTTCAATAATTATATAGCCGGCTATTCAGTTAGCTTGTATGTTACTCACAACAATATTAGAACGCTTTCCGAGGATTGTAGGTGGCTTGATGAGCCTAATTGTCTTTCAAAGCTACTTTGTATTTAAGCCTATCTACTTATTTCCCCTGGGATGGAGGGTATCAGTTGTACCTGTAACATATCAAAATTAGATGAAATGACTACCTTTCTGCCACTAGCTTCGTTCACATTGTTTCGGTCCTTCGTGTCCTCATAGCTTTGTATTAGCATTAGGGTGATTGACATCCTTCGGTGAGTGTAAGGGAACAAGTAGCATTCATAATGTAACTCTCACATATTTCACTCCTAAAGTTCTTGGACATTCTCAGTTTAACTAGTTGATTACGAAGATATGGCTACCGTTCTGCTCTAAAGAAGCTTCCAATTATGTTCAAACTTGCATTGCCATCTGCAGATGATCGGCTCCTTCACAAATACACCCAGGTTCCTTAAATGCATCAAGTTTTAATGAGCTGTTTTGAGGAGAGGGATAACTGTGCAGGATGTTCCATAATCTTAATTTCCATCTGACATACGCTTCAGTTGTGGTCTGTTCTTTTACTCCTTTTTGCTCCTTTCCAGAATGCAGTGAAGAATTGCTCCCTGCAAGCTGCTGCTGAGGAACAAAGAAAGGCTGATGAAAAAGTAATGAAGTTGGCAGACGAACAGAAGGTATTTAGTCATTCTCATAACTGAAATTCTTCCACGTGTGAAGTTCAGATTGTTATAGCTGGCTTTGTAATTTCAGAAACAAAAGGAGGAGCTTCACAAGAAAATCATTATGCTGGAGAAACAACTGGATGCAAAACAAGCAGTACAACTTGAAATTGAGCAGTTGAGAGGCAAAGTGAATGTTATGAAGCACATGGGAGATGAAGGTGATTTAGAAGTGTTAAATCAAGTTGAGTTGCTGCTCAAAGCCTTAAGGGAGAAGGAAGAAAACCTTGAGGATCTGGAAGATTTAAACCAAAGTTTAGTTGTGAAGGAGCGCAAGAGTAATGATGAGCTACAGGATGCTCGGAAAGAAATGGTTAATGTTAGTTCTTTAACTCTATTACATTTCATCAGACACAAAAACTGATTTCACTCCTCACTATCCCTTCCAGTGCACACACACACAAAAAAAAATATATAATATATGGTTAATCTTATATCTCCCCACACTTGAAATTATGATGATTTGGTATTTACAAATTTTGAAGGAAAGCCACTGTCTTCCATCTAATTTGCTCCTACATCATCATATTTGATTCCTGGACTATTTGCAGTCTTTTATGTCAATATATATGTTAGGATTGTTTCAAAAAAATCTATACAAATTATAAGAGAGCCTTGTTTTACAAAAATTGGTTTGCCTATTATATTCCTAGTATTTGGAGTTTTTCATGTCAATAGTTTTGTTAGAATTGTTTCAAAAAATAAAATAAAGTTTTGTAGTAGAATGTCACCCTCGTAAAGAAAAAGAAGCTCATCCTTAAACATTATCAGGCACATTAAATTACATGTTTTTATCCAACCATCCTAGCAAGTTCAAAGAAGAGACGATGGTGGAATCTGATTTGTGATTTAGTGAAAGAGTTGTGTCTGATCTCTGAAGAGAGGAGCTTCAAAAACTTGTGATTTAACTTAATAATGCAGATTCTATAATTTAATCAGCACACCACTTTATTCACTTGTGAGTTCCTTATCCTTAAAATGTGATTATTCATCTTATGTATAAATGGTTGCCTAAGCAAGGTGTCATATTCTTTCTCTAGCCGCCTGCTGGCCAGCAGACAAAGACCTGGGAGAGATAAATAATGTGGAATGGAATTTAACTAACTTCTAATTTTATCTTGAAGCCATGCAAACTGTGCATTTTTATCTTTAATTGGCTATGTTCCTTTTTATTGGATACAAAATAGAAGCTGCTCACGGATACTGGCTTTCCTAGGGATTAAAAGACATGTCAATAAATTCTCATATTGGCGTGAAGAGGATGGGGGAACTTGATAGCAAGCCATTTCATGATGCAATGAAGAGGAAGTATAATGAGGCTGAAGCAGATGAGAGGGCCACAGAATTGTGCTCCCTGTGGGAGGAGTATCTTAGAGATCCTGGATGGCATCCTATAAAGGTGGTCACCATTAATGGCAAGGAACAGGTATGCCATTAAGCATATGCAGATAAATATTATATTAGTGCATCACAATTTATTAAATTACATTTTCTTGTTCCTACAACAAAATTTTGTCTTTTATGATTCCATTTCTGTTAATCACATACGCTATAGGTCCATAATTCATATGATTTGAAAGATTTGAATGAAAGTTGAAAAAGGTAAGATATTTCGGATAGCCTAAATTTTCCTCTTAATTATGGAGGTTTGAATTTACCGATGGCATACTTGACGAAAAAGAAGTATTCTTTATATGAATTAGTGCCTTACTTTGCGATTTCTGGCAAACAGAATGTGAAACCTACAGTTGCTGGATAAATTTAATATAAATGTGTGTTTGTCAGTGTGTGTGTGTGTTGATAGTTATACTGATATTATGATTATGACATTACATGTATCCCTAAATTCCTTGAAACTCTTTAGTTTGTATAAATCTTGTGGTGATTCATATACAGTTCCAAGCTAGTTTCTTGTATCACTGCTGTAAAATATGACCTGCTTCTCGGCTTAAACTTCTACAAACCTGATGCTTCAATTCCTTATTCTGTTCATAAGCTATTCTTGTGCATTATCTATGTCAACATTGGCCTAATATGATGGAAGTAAATGAGTAGATGCAACTGCTATAAGTAGCGCCTGCTATATGAAACATTCAAAAGCTTCTACTTGTAAGAATAACTACACCAAGATTGCTTTCCCCAGTCTACTCTCTTTTGTCTTGTGCATTTGTTTTTTAGCTGGCTCCAACTAAATTTCATATCTACTTATTTTTGTAACTGCTTTGTATTGGTTTACTTGGCTGATACAACATTGTCTGCTTTCCACTTAGTGTTATTTGTCAAGCTTGGAGTATACAGCTTCCAGGTCATTTCATATCATCTAGCGTGATGACTTTCTGATTTTATAACTTCCTCTCAAAAACCATCAGGAATTCCACAGTACATTTGGCTGTTGTTTGCTGGTGCAAATAGATATCAGTACAATTAGATTTGATAGTAAACTCACTAAAGTAGGTTCGAACTCACCGTGTCCAATGGTAAATTCGGCACATATGCAACACTAAACTGAATGGAAG
This sequence comes from Monilaria moniliformis, assembly GCA_034509125.1. Classification (NCBI taxonomy): domain Eukaryota; kingdom Viridiplantae; phylum Streptophyta; class Magnoliopsida; order Caryophyllales; family Aizoaceae; genus Monilaria; species Monilaria moniliformis. The sequence goes on along the minus strand of JAYDZE010058190.1, from coordinate 18,708 downwards.
TTACAAGACTGGTTCTGGTGCATATTGTGGTCAAGATACATGCTGAACTTAGTGATCTGCTTAGCCTTTGTCGGAAGTGACAAGGACGATCAGCTCCTTCCCTGATATCAGAAGTTTCTTTAGAATATTGATATAGAAATACAGATTGCAAAATATTCTAAAAGTTAGTAGTTAACTGATCTTTTTAACTTATGGGGCCATCTAAAAAAGGCTTTTTTGTTGGTTCAGGCTGTGATAAGGGATGACGATGAGAAACTGAGAGACCTGAAGGAGAACTACGGTGTGGGAGTTTACAATGCTGTGACGGCAGCTCTCTCCGAGATAAATGAATACAACCCAAGTGGGAGGTATATTATTTCCGAACTGTGGAACTATAACGATGGTCGGAGGGCTACCCTCAAGGAAGGAGTCGCTCTTCTGCTGAAGCAGTGGAAAGTCCACAAGAAAAGGAGAGGGATGGATTGAAGAGCGGTGCATGCAGGAGATGTCCATCCGCAGCCGGTATGTTGTTGTAATATTAACATCTTCCTATGCAAATAATTGAATTATGATCATGGACACCCCTAGTATGGGAGACTCAATTGCCATCTAGTATTTACGGCGTGACATCTTCATCTCTCTGCAGCTAATGAAACCCACTTTCTCCATTTCATTATCCATCCCTTCATTTTATCAAATTTTATGTGTTACAAGCCTCTAGAATTTTAGCTTCTGATTATCTTTCCTCAAGGAACACTTCTAGTTGAATCTTGACAGAAACCTTGAAATCAGTGATTTGATTCCTTGAATGTATCATTACTTGTGAACCAAACTTAACTTGATGGAAATTTAAGCATTTCATATAATTTTAGATTATAAAATAATTTAAAAACTAAATAAAATTTCGTCCATCCATTAATGCTCCTCAAGACTTTGTCACGTGCATGCTTTTTTGACAAGAGTGTTTACCTGACTTGTATATCTTTTGTGTGGTCATAAATCATGAAATGGTAATGCACCGACGCATAGATCATTAATTCCTTCAAAAGAAAAAGAAGTAAAGTTATTTTCCTTCTAAAAGCACATTTAATTATGAAAAATCCTTTGTGGGTTTGACTGTTTGAGCTCCACACGATTGACTTTCGACATGATAAACATATTAGTTCATGAGAAATTCCTTTTATTTTAGGGGAGAAATTCCTTGAACTCAAAGAGTCGCATAATGATTCGAATTCCTAATCTATTGATTGAAGAAAAAAATTCTTATCAACTAAACTATATTTCATCGTCAACTTTAACACTTTCCTTTGAAGTACAATAACTTCGACATATTGTCTCCCAATAAAGTAAAAGGAGCAGATATTTCCACAATGAATGGCCAAGTTTTAAAGTAAAACGCGTGGGCCACTAATGAAAATCTTAAATTTGTTAATAATAAATTGACTTTAAATTAATCAGATGATTAACATAATTGGTAAAAGGAGTTGGATTAAATTAAAACTCAAGTAAATAATTAATTAATTATAACCAAATATTTAATTTCTTAAACATTTGAAGGTTTAAGGGGTTTTAGGAAATTTGGCTTCAATACTCAAAAGATACGTTCTTTTTTTAGTTAGACGAAATTATAATTTGTCACTTTTTGGTAATGACGTGTTCGGTGCAGTTTCACGTCGAAGAAAGTTGAATATTATGTAGATATTATTAATTTGTGGAGATTTTAGTTTAATTTATTATGATATTACACTTTTTTTCATTTGACAAACATACGGATTACGATGTGACTGCCAAAATTATTCATTTCTCTACAACATTAAAGATTCCCTTTTCCTTTTCTCTGGCACTATTTGTTATTTGTAATTCAAGATTATCGTGTACCATAAGTCACAATAAAATGATAACCCCCCCCCCAATATGTTATTTGTCTATTCTTAATCCACACTATCCACTTTTCTTGATTAAGACTCTCCATTTTTTCAAATAATTTTCTTTCCTTGGTCTTTTTTTCCTACACTCACAAGAACTCGTAGCACAACCACCACATTTTGATACTGTGATCTTTATTCGAAAAAATCAACTCTACAACTAAACCGTTCCAATAAAATATTTTTTTCTATTCAATCATGGTATTCACACATTAATAAAAATAGATATATTCTGCTTAATAAAATAAAAATACAAATTTGGTACAAATAAATTTATTTTATAAGTCAAATAATGTTCCAATTGCATAAATTTGTTCCACAGTTTTATTATACAAATCAAATCGTGATTCCATCTTTCAAATTCGCATTCCAAATTAAATTGGGGCTAAAGAGTTTACATAATTGGTGTACATAGCTTGGTTATTAGTATTACTTCATCATATACTATGCATATGTACGATTTAATGAATCAGTGTAATAATTTATTAATCATTAATCATTAATCATTAATCAATTCATATTACGGCAGTGGCATTGAATTCGAGAGATCCCGCACAGAAATCAGATATGAAATTTCGCACAATTACACATACAAAACACGAAGCGCCACGTGGCCGATCATCTCTACGAGATTACATTAAATGTGCACAGTGCGTACATCTATACAATATATAGAGAAGAGAGATAGAGAGAGAGAGAGAGAGAGAGAGAGCTGCGCCATTGAAAGTTGAAACCAAGTCTATCCCCCAATTAAACCCCCAAAAATTTGTATTTTGGGGCAGAAACAAACAGCTAACGGCGAATCGTGTGGATATTTCTCCCATATCTAGTCCATCATCAGCTAATTCTTCCTTCTGGTAAACTTATTTCTACTACTATTTTTCCGCCGTTATCTCTATTTCTATTCTAGAATGTTGTCAGTTTATATTGATTAGGATTCTGTGCGGATCTGATCGAACTTATTTCTTATTCTGTACGATTCATTCATTTCGCTGTCAGAAATGAGATTGTTTCAGCGAAAACAGTTGAAGTTTTGGATTTGGACTTTCACTTTGATTTTATTCTGGAGGATCAGCGTTTTCAATTTGTAGATACTCAGGCTCTTGGAGATTTAGTTTCAGTTGGTCGAATTCTTTGACGAATTTGTAGTTTTATCTAAATGTATTTTATGTGGCCAAGAAGAACTTATCTTGAAAGTATATATTGCTGAGGGTTTTTCAAAAGAAATTCTTTTATATGTTAAATACCATTTTCATTTAAATGTTGTGCTTGTTTCAGGGTTCAGTTTCATAAGCTTGAATTTTGTAGAAGTTGGCTCCTTTTCCGAGTGTAGAAATTCAGAATTGGTTGGAGATTTGGGAAAGTAGTGAACTAGAGGTTGATTTGACATCGAAGCATATTTAGGTTTATTTCTTATGATGAGTGGTTCGTACAAAATAGAAGGTCATGGACCAGAAATTTGGTGTTATGATGGGGCAACTTCTAGAATGAGATATAACAACCAAACTATCCCAAGATTTGCAGACCCCACTCCAGTCGACAACGTGAGGGCTAGTGATAGTTTCCTAAATTCAAGTGATGCTGGTGTTATACCAGTTTCCACCCATACAAATTTTGATGCACTAGTCCAATCATCTGAAGGCGATTCTCCTGTGGATCTTGATTTTAGTGATGCAGTTCTCAAGTATATAAATCATATCCTCCTGGAAGAGGATTTGGAAGAGAAAACATTCATGTTTCGAGAGTCTGCTGCTCTTCAAGCTGCAGAAAAATCATTTTACGAGGTCATTGGAGAACAATATCCTGCACCCACAGATTATCAGTATGGATCAAATTTAGATAAGATCATTGAGAACCCTGATGAAAACTTGTCTGGGGTAAATGATTACAGTGGTCCCTATGATTCAGGAACATCACATCCTGATTGGAATTCTGATTTTAACTGCAGTGGGCTAGAAATATATCATGATACTGCCAAAACAAATTCACAGTCGACTTCTCAGTCTTCTCATGCTTCATCAAGTAGCAGTGGAACCCAAGGTCCAATAGATTCTCCTGTGAGCACCCTTAGAATCCCTGATATATTTGGTGATAGTCAATCAGCTATGCAGTTTAAGAAGGGAGTAGAAGAAGCAAGCAAGTTTCTTCCTAACGGGAATAACTTAGTTGCTGCTTTGGGGTATGATGGTCTGATTCTGAAGGAAGGCTCTGCTAATCTTTTAGTCAAGGTGGAAACTAAAATTGGTAATGATGAAGTTGTTGATGTGTTAAGGGGGAAGAAAAATCCATATCATGAAAGCATGGGTTTGCAAGAGGAAAGGAGTAACAAACAATCAGCTGTTTTTGCTGAATCAAATGTGAGTCCAGACATGTTTGACAGGGTCCTCCTGTGCAGTGGAGGAAAAAATGACACCGCCCTTCGTGAAGCATTGAATGAGATAACCAGAAACGACCAACAGAGCAGTCAATCAAAGGGATCTAATGGTGGAAAGGGTGGGGGTAAGAAGAAGCAAGGCAAAAGGAATGTGGTGGATATGAGAACCCTCTTGACCCTTTGTGCACAAGCTGTTGCGGCAGATGATCGTAGGACTGCAAATGAGCTTCTGAAGCAGATCAGACAACATGCTACACCATCAGGAGATGGAATGCAGAGATTAGCACATTATTTTGCTGATGGGCTTGAGGCACGTATGGCTGGATCTGGTACTCAGATATATACATCCCTCCTTAATCTGCCTACTTCTGCTGCTAATGTATTGAAAGCCCATCACACATACCTTGCTACATGTCCATTCAGGAAGATCTCTAACTTCTTTGCAAATAAGACCATCATGAATGTCTCTGAGAAAGCCACAAAACTCCACATTGTTGATTTTGGTATTCTCTTTGGGTTTCAATGGCCTTGTTTTCTGCAAAAGCTCTCAATGAGACCTGGTGGACCCCCTAAGCTTCGTATCACAGGTATTGATTTTCCTTGTCCAGGTTTTCGACCATCAGTAAGGGTTGAAGAGACCGGGAGGCGTTTGGCTAGTTATGCGAAGACCTTTGGAGTTCCATTTGAGTTCCATGCTATTGCTCAAAAGTGGGAAACAATTAAACTTGAAGATCTTAAGATCGAGAAAGATGAGACGGTGGCTGTGAGCTGTCTTTTTTCTTTCAAGAATCTGCTGGATGAAACTGTTGTGGTGAACAGTCCAAGAAATATGGTCTTGAACCTTATCAGGAAGATGAATCCTGCTGTGTTCGTTCTCGGGATAAAGAATGGGGCCTATAATGCCCCCTTTTTTATCACGAGATTCCGAGAGGCCCTCTTTTACTACTCATCTATTTTCGATATGCTAGATGCTATTATTCCCCGAGGAATTCATGAGAGAATGCTGCTTGAGAAATTATTATTTGGGCGGGAGGCAAAGAATGTCATTGCATGTGAAGGTGCTGAGCGAATTGAGAGACCAGAGACATACAAGCAATGGCAGGTCAGAAATATAAGGGCTGGCTTTGAGCAGCTTCCTCTGGACGCGGAGATAATGAGAATGGCTAGAAATAGAGTTGAATCATCCTACCACAAGGACTTTGTGGTAGATGAAGACGGTCAGTGGTTGTTGCAGGGGTGGAAGGGACGCATTCTTTATGCTTCTTCTTCTTGGCGGCCTGCTCATCGACGCTCGTAAATTGCATATATCATGGCAAGATAATCAATTGCTGGCCATTCCATCTTCTTCAACACCTTTGGAGTATGAACTTCTTCAACATCTTCTTCAATAGTCTACAGAGTATTACACTGCTTCTTAAATTAATTTTAGTTTGCTCCTTTAGGTGGTATAGTGGAAGTTTGCAGATCCTGCTTGATTCATCTTCTCACTACCTAGCTCTTCCGATGATCAATCGGGCTGAAGAACCACATTGGTCAGGTAACATGTTCTCCCAACAGTCACTGTGCCAGCTGCCACCAGACGTGCATGGTATACTAGAACGTCCGTAGGTGGTAGAAAAGGAAGACCTTTGACAATGTAAACAGGTAACAGATCTAGGGGTTTGTCACAAGTAGTGTGTCAAGGTAATGCTGTGCCATATGATATCTCGTGGAAGGATCGTTTGTTGTGTTAGAATGGATAACCCTGTTTAGCTTTTACTTTCATGTACTTGTCAACAATTTGATCATAGAAATGGCAATTTAGTTTACATCATTTGGAATTTGTAATCAATTTTATGAGCAGTAATAGCATATATATGACTTTCATGTACTTTTCGACATTTTAATCATAGAAATATACTTTACATGATTTTGGGATTTGTTTATCAAATTTAAGAGCAGTTCTTGTTTCTATACATGAATCGTTGCTTTTTAATCGGCATATGTTCATGAAATCTGTGACATCGCTGTGAATGTGATCAATCTGCAGTTTAACATTTTGAGGAGCGATATGCGTCATGGATTAGGTCATTAATTCCATATCTTTGGTTTTTATTATCACTGGTTATATCTGACTTATAATCTTCACAAGTGTGCAATAGTTTAATCCTACAAGAGGAGTACAAAAGCAGCCAACTCCAACGTGCCCCCTGACTTGTTGTGTGTGTGTGTGTGTAGAGAGAGAGAGAGAGAGAGAGAGAGAGAGAGTTTTCAATATTCATGCACCTGTGGAATTAAACAGCCATAGTTAATTAATTAGTTGATAGTACATTTTGCAGAATTTGAACTGCAATGGGCCACAATAGTTTTGACTTTTCAGTATTTTAATGTAAGTCTTGGTTAGGTTACGTTTGTTGTGATTGTAATAAGTTTAGGATAGAAGAAGGTGCTTTGCTTAAGAATTTAGTAATATCATGATGGTGACATTCTAAAAATGTCCACATGGTTAGCAATTTATAGGAGATTGGAGGGGGAAATCTTTGAGTTTTGTTTATTTTCAGAATAATATTTTAGCGATTATCTTATATATTTTGTGTGTGTGTGTGTGTGCGCGCGCGCGCGCATATACATGTAGGATGCGTCTAAAATTGTTAAATTGTATAAGTCATGCCTACATGGAACACATAAAGCATGAGCATGATGATGTATTGCATTTCATGAGCGCCAACATTATTCACTTTACAGAAGCCCAAGCCTGGGTTATTCTCTCGAGCCCAATATTCGTTTCCCAAACCCAAATAATTTTGGCCCAATTCCTAAGCCCACTTGGCAAAAAACAACAAAATTCAAAAATGTCACATCTCCAAGGTGGGCACGTCAGTGTTTTTCGTTAAAATATAATTTAATAAATACATTAATTGATATGATTAATTCTATAATATATATTTAATTATTTAGTTAACTATAATATTATAAAACAGATACTTTATATAAATAATTTAGATTCCACAATTTCTTTCATTGATTAGTCAAATAGTATTGCAAATAGAACTTGGTGGGAACAATTTAAGAGGTTACGATGCGGCTAGAGTAGATAGGATGTAAGTTTTATTCAATCTATATCGTTTATTCTCTATTGTATCTACTTTTACTTCCTTCACAATAGAATGAAACTATTCATCTCTCATATAGTTGGAGATTGATCAGTTGGGGTACTCAATACCAATATCTAAGTCTATAATTATTAAATTCTTAATTTTAATCGTTTTACTCTAATATAATTAATTGTAATGAATATTTATTACTAAAAATTGAAATCATAATGCCCTACTTATGGAATAATCAATTCTACTAAGAATTATTAATTAAATTGAAATTAAATTCTAAAAATAGTTATTCTGATATATTCAATGATGTTGGGCTGGAGCTAGTTAATTAAATATAAGAGTGGTGGCTTTGGTTATGGACTGGCCGAGATCAATGAGAGAACGGAATTGGGTTGGGTTATTCATGCAGTTTATTTTATAACCAATTCTTGCATTAATGTAATACATAGAAGATATGATTAGATAGAAATATTTAATGGTGTGGCAAGTCGTATAATTTGTATATCATAGATTAATCAATATATAGTGGATGGACGCACATGATTGGTGTGAGGAGATTCAATCTTAATTCTACTTATGTGACCCCGTAAAGGATGGAGCTAGGATCACAATTTTGTATTAGATAACAAGTTGGGATGGATGAAATTATAATTACATATATATCGAATTTAACAAAATATAAAATACAATTTAAATCAAAATTATGTGAAAGAATTTAAATCAAAATCAAAAGTATGGACATCATACCTTTGAGTATCATTTCATCTAAAATTTGAAAGACCAAAGCTAACTTATAAGCATCATTTCATTTGAAGCTTGAAATATCAAAACTGACACTGTGATTCATTCACCGTGTCTCACTTCTAAATTAATTATTTTAATAATATTTATTATATTTTTTTTTTGTTATAATATAATACATCATAATTAATATTTATTTTTAAAAATTTAAATTATAAAATATTATACACCCTACTTTTAAATCTATCAAGTCTAATAACTAATTTTTCAATAATGAAAGTGCCAATAAATTCTAAACAATAATTATATATCCTTATTTAGTGCAATAAAATTTTAATAATAAATACAAAATTCAACTAAAATATATAAAATTTTAATTAAAAAAAAAATATGGAATAAGACATAAAAAATAGATCAATAATTCTCATCCGGATATCCGTGCAGTCGTTTTCCGGTTTTTCCTATGGACTAAATGCAAATTGAAGCTGGAAAACTATAAGACGGAAAAGTGGGCCGTGTGAGACCCACTGTAACTCATCGGCCTTATTAAAGTCAGGGCCCACTGTTATTACCGGAAGTGCCGGTGGCTGAATTTACCCTTTTCTACTCTCAGCCGATAAAATGTGAATCCTACGCCACCACTCAATTCGATATGTCCCACACCAATGACGCCGTCAGCTTCTAAATGGCATTACTGTTAACGCCGTTAAGAGTTTCTATACCCGCACCGTTACAGGCGGTGCTTCGTTTTGGTGGGGTGCGTTTTATATTATGAATTCTCCTTTGAAGTTGGAACTTTTCATTGTAGACTTCGTCTATTTTATATTATTTTTTTCTTGTTACGTGAATTTATAAGGTATGTAATATAGATGATGATGTAAGAAAACTTATTGATTGTTGAGAAACCAAATTATTTCATTTTTATTTTCATTTTCGCTTATGATTTTATTTTTATCCTCTTATAAAGATGATCGATAATGGTTTTGCACTTTCTCTCGTGACGATTCAAACCCCTAAAATATAAGTTAAGATTTTATTTATTAAATTGAATAAAATTTTAAGATGCGAATCCCACATGATTGGCCTAGAGTGATAATGAAATCACTGCATAACGCCCTACATAAATTGAACTTGATTCCAAAGTTATCGCATGTGCTCCATTAATTTTTATTGAATCAAAATAATTCCACTAACTAACTAGAATTGCTAGCTTTGGGTCTAAATTTTCTCCCCATACTATATATTATCCTTCCTATTTCTTTATGACAAATAAGCTCGTGCGGCCGACCTCACCATGCGGCCAGCTCTTAAATATGATTAGTTAGATTAATATAAGAATTAATTACAATTACTAGAGTTTAGCAATTCACAATTAAAATTCAGCATTCTGTGATCAAAGTTTATTAATCTATAAAATCAAAACTTATTAGTTAATAACTAAATTTTAGTTAAACTTCAAGTATAAAATAATTAGGGTGGCCTCTCTTTCTTTATTACTAAAAACCCATTGACACCAAAGTACGTCATTTTCTATATTTTCTTACACACAATTTTCAATATTGTCTGCATAGAAATCCACTCTTTTAGAAAATATAACTTAAGCATCAAGATTTTAGTAACGAGGATGACGTCATGGAGTTAATTTGCATGCTCCACCGATTTTTTTTATTTATTTTTTATTTTTTATTTTTTTCCAGCCGTAATATTTCCCTAGTATTGTAATTTGTAAGCACCTTTATTGAAATCTTTGTAAATATATTTCATTTAAATCGCAATTACAAATTTTATAAAATTTTAAATGGAAAGCACTATTAAATACCATAAACATATTTCCAAAATGTTATAATATAGATTAGAAATTTCTTAAAATAATTCAAATTACTTGACCTTTAAAGTGGCTAGACGTTAGGCAATTTTTTCTTGGATCATTTTACTCCTTATGTTTATTTGATAACATACAGATATACATCATATACCCCTAAATATAAAATCAAATATTAGGCATGAAGTTTTTTTTCTTCTTAATTATAACAAATATATGATTAATCACATGGTATTGTCTTTAACGATATGAAACAAATAATATTTGTGTACCTATGTCTCTTAAATTTTCTATTAGAATTATTTCATGCATGCATATTGGAATATTTAAAATGTCACTCCCAATAGAGCTCCAAGCCTCCAACAATTAAAGTTTTTTTTTTTTTTTATTTAAAAAATTCCATGTGGCCCATTCCAAAAGCCTAACACAGAGATTCATATACTTGGTAAGAAAATTTCATCACCTCACAAAAAATTCCATGAGGCCCATCCCAAAAGCCTAACACAGAGATTCATATAGATGGTCACCATTATTAATTCTATTAAACACTATACGTACTTTTCAAACGTCATTGTGTAGAATTAATTATTTCTATAAGATAATGGTCAACATAGAATGATAAATGGCAAACCATATTTTTTTTTTACTTTTATATATGTAATTTTTTTCTTTATATGCATGATAACTAATAACTTTATTGGCCGGTATGTAACGAAGTTACAGATAAAAAAGTTTGTAGCCGCACGTATATATTTTATTTTAGGAAATATAATTTTTCACTCAGTATAAATAATTCAGGAATGTTGTGTATATATGAAAAATCTGTAGAACTTTATTGCTATATCTATTAAAATATTTTATATAACGTAGAATACGCTTTATGATCATGAAGAGTATTAGTAAAAGTAAAAGATGGACGTACTTTGACTCCATTATTTAACTTTATCTTCACCAAAATTGAATGCTTGTTTTAATTGCAATTATGGCAAACTCAGTGGACCAGCTGAAAATATACGATGGAACATTGACCGGAAAAGAGAGAAAATAAAAGTGGATTAGGCACAAATATTTGATTGTACTAGGGTTACAAATATAATAGAGATTGTATTTTCTAAATTTTGAGTTCGAAATTTGAAAAGACAATTTGATAATAAAGCCTCTTACACAAGGATTCGCTAGTTATTCGACAACTTTATAAAAATGCGAAAAAAAATATTTTAGTAGGGGCTTAAGCCCCCTCCTCTAAAGCCTTCTTGGATCTGTCCATGAACAATGATTTGTTTGTCTCTAATTTTACATTACTTTCAAATTGTTTCAATTGCAACATCATATTTTTTTATTTTATTTTTGCAGTTATAACGTGCGTAGTCTTTTCTCAGTAACAAGACTATGGAACTTCATGGTAAATTGATGTCGCTTTAAGATATACACCAAACAAAGTCTACTAAAAAGAAATTGGCAATGTCATAATTCAAAAAAAAAAAAAAATTGCTGCAACTTTTCGAAAATCATGTAGAAATTATAAATATAGATAGAAATTTTGTTATTTCCAATTTCACAAAAACTAGTTCATTTTGATTTCGTAAATATGATATATAATATGTTTGTATCATATTTTACTAAATGATATATAAAATAATGTCTACTAAATAATCATTTTGTGGCGTCATATGGTTGCATGCTATACAATATGCACATTTGTGAAAACAAAACCTAGTCACATGATCCTATAAAGAGCACAATAAAATTGATTTTTTTTTTATCAATATCTTTCAATAATGATGCATGGAGGCTCAAAATTTTTGTATATGTATAAAGAGGTTCAAATACAATACAAAGGGGTGTAAATGATTCGAGCGGATTTGGAAGATAAAAATATGGAAAAACTAGCATTTGGGTGTTAAAAAGACTTGAGTACTCTTATACGATTTATATGAATTTCGAGAAATTATAAATTCTTATAGTGTAAATAAATAACAATATTACAAGAATCCACAATTTTGTGAAATTTGTGTAAATCGTGTAAAATTCAAGAATTGACAATTCGTAAAATTCGTATAAATCTTGTAAATGAAGTCAGATTCATTTTTTTACCAGTAAGGACATAAAAGACAGTTTGGCTACTATTTAAATATTACTATTTGGTGGAATATTTTTTTCCTTTTACTATGTGAAATGTGCTAGTTTGGTCCATTAACTCGTATTTTTATGCATATTCATCTAATTTATTTATAATAACTATAATTTTTTTGAGACCTGCTAAACTATAATTCCAATAATGCACAAGTGCGAAATTGACATCTTTCATAAAGGTAGTATATATACGAAATTGACATCTTTCTTATAGAACATGAAATTTTAGGACACTGGCACTCAAAAAGTGGCTATATAGTTACGTTTGTATGAAGCTGACATATTTTCTTTTGATAATAAGCTGACATACTTTTTGTTTTTAAAAATAGTTAGTTTTATATAATACCACAATACATAGTTTTTCCGTTATATTTTTACAGTAACGAATATATTTTCCAAACCATCTCCAGGAAAATATCATAAATGAAAGTAAACTTTTCTAGATTTTTAAATTTTCATTACAGAAATTTATTTAGACTTATCTTCGTGTTTTTTCGGAAAATAACAATAAACAGACAAATCCAAAACAGTAAAACCATTATAAGATTATATTATAATTCACTAAATACTAATAAATCTCTTCCTCAAGCAAAAATATTTTAAACCTTAGGGGTGGGAAAAAATATCGAAATATTGGTATACCAGATTTATCGTACTGAAAAGATACCGAAAATATCGGTATGGTATGATAACGTACCAGAAGATTACGATATGGTAACGGTATAAATTTCAGTATATTATGGTATATCGAAAATTCGGTATATATCGATAAAACGTTAAATGATATATACCGTATTTTCTTACCTTACCATACCATATATATATATATATATATTAATAAATATTTATGATATTATACAATTTCGGTATAACGGCATGTCATACCGAAGTTCGGTATTGCCGTAATTTACGGTATATTGGGATTCGGTACGACATACCGAAAACATGGTACTTTAGCGGTATTAAAAATTCTACATACTGAAATTTCAGTACGGTAATGATATAATATTTACTCATAACGATATTTTTGGTATGATATACAATATGACAGTTTCGGTACAGTATACAGTACCAACCCACCTCTATTTAAACTCTTGATACAAAATGACATACCCACCCCTATTTAAACTCTTTATACAAAATGACGTACATATGTATATCAGAAATTTATTGTTCGACACTCGACACAAAGAGGTAATTAATTAATCACCTAAAACAATGTTATACTTTGCAAAATAGAAGTTCCCCCATTTAGACCACTTTTGTCTAATCAAACTAAAAAAAATTGACTTCCCATTAATTCATGAAGATGAACAGTTATAACACACCTAATTTAGAACAACCTAAGTGCAATACCTAATCAGGTTTAATAATCTCTTCACATTGTTCGGTCAATATAGGCACTTAATTTTTGCAGTCTCTCTTGCGTGACAGTTTAAATTTCAAGCTCATGATTTTGCAATTCCGAACTAAAAAATGTATTGATTTTTATTCTACACAACAAACTATATAATCTGTTACATATAATGTTTTTAATATTTTTTTATTTCGATATCCTACATTCTTAAAAAAAAAACACGTGATAGTATAATCTGATTATGAATTATTAAAGCTTATATTACTCCCATATACAAGAAAATACAGTCACCAATGCCAGATGGCACATTCTATCATAGAGAGAGATAGGGTGGTGGTGGTAGTAAAGAGTTTTGAGTCTTGGAGAATTGTTAGGCAGTGGTCCAAGCATCCTATTCTTGGTTACAACCACCCCTGCCCACCCCTCCTCCACCCACCCACCCACCACCGTGATACTTCCGATGAATTGCATTAAATATTAAATAATTAGTAAACTATATGTTTGTACAATTGCATACCCATTAAGTCGAATACTTCATAATATTTACTAAATATAGCATATAATAAAACCATCAAATCTCAAATCCATCAAACCCTAAACCCCACACCTTGTTCATCACACTCACAAAATTCCTCCATAACTGTGCATTTTTTTCCAGGCCACTTTAGCCTTTGGTACTTACTATATAGTTTTTTCTCGCAATATAGCTTTTTACGCTTACTATACACTATTTCGTAATGTTAACGATTAAATCAAATCCTCCAAATATAATTTATAGGATACAACATACACTGAACTACCCCTCCCCACCCATAACTTTTTAGTATATATATTTGCGCAATTGCATACTTGATAAATCAAATACTTTGTATATAATTTGTTAAAATATAGCGTCAAGTAAAATCATTAATTTCAAAATCATCATACTTTAAACCACATTCCCTCATTCATCATATCGACGTACTAAAATGAGACATTTTCTCGATAGTTCTGTCTCTAGTACGTATTATATATAATTTCGCATAGCTTGCATTATTCACTATGCATGATTTTATGTATATTAACAATTAATCGAATCTTCTTTATATATAAATCATCAAATACATTCTCCGAAAAAAACAATCAAATATATACACGAAACCACCCCCTAACCCCCTATGCCCCATTCACACCCACAAAACAAAACCCCTCCATCCATGAGATTAGGCACATATCAACGGGACGACTTTGCCCCTGCTCTTGTATTCAAGTTTTGTACGCAGATAGTATAAAACAAGAGGGGAGCTGTGGGTTTTAGCACTATTTCTAGCTGGTTTCCCCAAACCCATTTCTCTCTCGCTTTTCTTTTTCCCCATTTTCTAATTTTCTTTTTTCTGTGATTTATTCGCGTCACGTAAATTCGAAATTCTTGTTACTCAAAATACTGTATATAAACAAAAAGGCAAAAGAAGAGGCAGACGTCCAGTATTTATCTTCTTAGTCAAATTATTCATCAGGTAATTGTTTTTTGTTTGCATTTTATTTTCTATAATTCTCTTGCGTGTGTTGTTGGTGCGCCATTTTTGGCATTTTTTTCCTTTATATTATCTTCGCCTCTGGATTTGGAATTCCGTTGGGGGTTTATCTGAATCTGGTAAGGTTTTGGGTTTTGTTTTGCTGTTTTGATCGTCTGATTTGATTTCCGAATGTAATTGTGGAAATTCAAGTTGATCCCGCTGAGATCTGACCAAATTTGTGGAATTGTGTGAGTTTTTGGGTGATTGATGCGCTTAGTAGCGAAAAATGGGTTTTCGTTAGAACCGAGAGTTGGTTCTGGAATTCGATTTTATTGCTTTGATTTCTTCTTTTCTGCTTTAATTCTCCGAGAAGAGAGATCGTTGAGGGGTGAAATTCCACGTTGTTATATATATATTATATATGCAATATCAAATTTTGAGAGCTGATCGGGCTCCGGAATTATATAATTGGATCTGATGAGTGCCGAATTTTGATATTTTGGCTGCCTAAAAGCTGCGGATGGAGAGAATTCTCTTTTTCGTTCGAGTTGTTACATTTCGTTTTGAGTCGACATATTTATTTGAATTGTACGAGGCCTCATTTAATTACGATAAACTGTTTAGAAACAGAAGGTTTTGGCTGGATCGATCAGGATAACCTTCTTTATTTTCTAGTTCAGTGATCCTCGTTCTATCTGTTAGTAATAGAAACGCAAAAAGTATCTTCTTTTTCTTTCTAATGCACCACAATGTTTTCATTTTAGATCTGACTTCTCGATGGTCTTTTCTAATTTAGATTTCCTATGCGTATGTTTAATCTGTAAAAGATTGTTGAGTCTCTGTTTGGTCTTGCGTTATGGATAATAGATTTTTCATAATGTTTTCTGAAATGGGACAGTAATTATTCTCTCTCTCCCTCTCTATTCCCGTTGGTTTTAATTCCACATTGATCACCTATGCTGTAGACGGTTATGAGTCTCTTCTTTTTTTTTTTTCTTTTTTTCTTTTTTTCTTTTTCTCTTGGGTGTCTTACGGATCTATAGTTTCCTACTTGCTCTTTGATATGCTCTTGTTTCTTCATATTCATAAAAAGACATGCTGAATGTTCTGTAGGTTACAGGTGATTTGGCAACATCATATTTCTTAAACTGGAGATCTAGTAGTGGCATGCTTCCTAGAATATGGTACCGAAAAAGAGGCTGGATTATCGGTTCAATGGTCGTCGATCCCCCATTATTCCCAAAGCTCCGAGATCAATCAGGGTAACCATGTTTCCCGTTGCTTTCCATAATATTCAGTATGTGGCCAGGCATCTGATGTTTGTTTGTCATCCCAGAGGAGATGCTCACGCAAGAATTCAGTTGAGGACAACAAACTTTGTGCCTTTGAATTACTTGCAGCTGTAGCTGGTAAGTTGTTACAGGAGAGTGAAAGTTCTGTTTCAAGTAATGTAGAGGCTCATGCCGGTTTCAAAAATGAGAATGTGAAGGGGCAGCCTATAGATGAGCAAACTCCGAAATCAGAGAACATTGACCATGGAAGTTGTGCTGAGAGTTCTTTTATGCCTGAAACATCTGTTCAGGAGCCTGACCTCTCATCCAAATTCAAGGGACTACCACAAATAGATAATGATTCTGTCCTGGAAAACATTTCTGTGTTTGCAAGTCCTGATGTCCTGAAGAAATTTGACTGTGATTCGATACAGGGAACCTGTCAAGTCAATGATGCAAATGCAAATACCAACTGTGAAGTTGGGGGCTCTGTCTTTGTTGGTAACAATATCAATCTTAGAGTAGAGGGTCAGCAAGGCATGCATTCGGAGGATGACGCAAACACTTTGAATGTAAAGGATCTTAATGGAGAGCGTGTGAATAGTAATATGCTAATTAAGTCAGATAATAGTGTACAGCTGGCATTGTACAGGGACCCCGTTCCTCATACGCCACTGCAAAAGCAGTGGAATACTGTAAAATTAGGAATTAGAGATGATGACGATAATTATTTTGGGTGCAATAAACTGAGCACCAAGTTTAGGCCCTTTAGGCCACAGCCACGCACTGGTCACCGAAGAATAAGGAAGATGCTGACATCCAAATACAGGAAGATGGCTCCAAAGCTAAGGAGCTGTGAACTTTATAACTCTAGTAAGTGGTGGTTGCTTGTTTATCTGAGTTTGATTTACTCAAGTTTTCTGTATTTCAGTAATCTAGTCTGCATGAGCATATAATTGTCCTTATCCAACTAACTGTATCCCTTCCTGTATGCCTTTTGGTTTCTTAGGGGATGGAGTGAAGTCATTTTACCAATATAGGAAGAGAATTTACACCCAAGAGAGATGTCTACAAGCACCCATTAAGAAAAGGAAACTGTTTAATCATAGGAACACAGTTGCACGTGATCAGGAGGCCAGTAGTAATAGCATCTCTAACTCACCCGAGAAGGGGATGTGCATAGATAAGAGTAACTCGGGCATCATCCTGGAAAGAGGTCCTATATCATACATGTTATTTGAAAATCTTTCTATTGGTGTTATATATATCTAAATAAGTAATGCTATATCTTGCAGTGAGTGGTGCATCACCTACAGTGAAAGGCCATAAGAAAGGCAAGGATCCTCATGGTATTAGAATTATCCTTCTGGAACACTCAATTTCTGACTTTTATCTCTCTTTGTTGACATGAAGAAGTTCTTACACTTGTGGTGTCTCTTCTTTCAGTGAAGTTCAGCATTAAGTCCTTTAAGGTTCCAGAACTTTACATTGAGGTCCCTGAAACTGCAAGTGTTGGTTCTCTGAAGGTTCGTGTCTGTTCACTTTCCTGATATGTTACTCCTGTAACTCACCATGCTGGGTACATTTATTCAAACAAGTATTAAGTTATCTGCTATTCTACATCTTTTTTAGAGAACTGTGATGGAGGCAGTTGCTGCTATTCTTGGAAGTGGAGTACGAGTTGGGGTAGTTCTTCAAGGGAAGAAAGTTCGAGATGACAACAGAACTTTGCAGCAGGCTGGTATTTCTCAGAATAGCGATCTTAACACTCTGGGTTTTACATTAGAGCCGAGTTTTACAAATATTTGCTCTACGAAGACTACCAAAAAACTTACTACAGTATTGCCATGTGATGCAGATCAGGAGTTACTGAGGTATGATTATTTCTTAAGCTTTTCTCTTGGAGTTTAGTCTATCTGTACTGTTTGGAATGACTGTCTTGGTATTTAGTCTTTAACCATGTTTAGGTTTCCTCAAAATGAATTGTATCAAACCTGCTATTCTACAATTTGCTAGCAGTTAGTCTCCTATTGATGAATATACATTCAGATGGTAAAGATAGTGCAAGCCTTATGTATTTTTTTTTATATCTTGTTTCCTCTCTAGTTGTGGTGGTGATGGTATTCCTTCCCTACACTTGTTTTCATCTTGAGCGAATATCTTCTAGTTGACACATCAGTGACATTACTGAGCTCCTTAGATTCAACGTTCATCTCACTAATGTTATCTCAGTTGAGAGCTGAAGCTATTGTTTTATCTCTTAATTCCATACCAACTTTACCTGCTTCTTGTTTATCATGTTCTCCAGGTCTCCTGCCACTCCAGTGGTTGGTTCAGGGATTTCGAATGCCTCAGTAGATCCCCCTTATATAAGTAAAGTTGATGATGATGTGGTCACCAGTGATGTTATGTCCGCCCCACAGACTCCTACAATTGAGACAGTAAAGGGAACAGTTCCTGATTCCAAGGCATTAGTTCCAGTTTCTCCAACGAACTCGGAGTCACTTGCAGTAGTTCCAGCGAA
>JAYDZE010058079.1:0-25862 GCA_034509125.1 Monilaria moniliformis | reverse complement strand
AAATTCGGCTAAATCATCGGACGAAGGAGGAAATTTTCCCGATTTTGGATCCATAAGAAGAAATTTGGTAGATAAAACTATGAGAGTTTGAGAGTATGAAGAGGTGTGAGTTTCACATCCTCATTTTGGCTCAATTTACATGCAAAATTTGCCACCACACCCCACCCCCATCACCACCCCCACTATCAAATGCATTCACTCCCACCACCAACTCTTCATTTATTTGTTCACATGTGAATTGCATCATTTCATCTTCCCAAAATCTGCATTGAAAAATCAAATCACACTTTTTTATTAAAATAAATAAATAAATAAATAAATTTAAAGGTGGCCGCCGCATTGCGGCGGACCACCATTATCGCAGCCTGGCGATCAGCCGCTCCAGCGGCTGAATGCCCGGCTACGGCGCAACCATCTGCCCCCCATCCCCGCCGCGGCCGCCGCGTTTTTCCTCACAAACGCGGCGGCGTTAACGTTGCTCTTAATCATTTTATCCATTCTATGTCTACTTTTAAACTTTGTTATTTATTCTAATTTTTAGCAATTATATCAATTATATTTTAATTTTTCGAACTTATCAATTTTTTCTTCATTTTTCAAATTTGTATCAATTTTATCAATTATTTATTATATAATTATTTCTTAAATAATAAATAAGGAAAGTAAAATATTGATATCTTCGTATACAATTCTCTTTCGAAGCAGAATAATATGTCATTTTCAACAAATCATGACACGACTTAACCATTGGAGTGAAATTCCTATAACAAAAATTGATACAAATTTGAATAGATGGGAATAAAATTGATAAGTTGGAAAGAATGAAATATAATTGATACAATTGATAAAAACTGTGATATAATTGATAAATTTTAAAAGTTGAGATAAAATTGATAAAATCGCTAAAAGTTGGAACAGATTCGATCATTAACCTTTAACTTTATAATGAAAGGTATTTGATTTTATTCCCGCCAAAGTATGAATAGTTTTTCTTATTTATTTCGATAAATAGAAAACCCTTCTTATCGTGACGACGTGCGAATCATTTTAAGCTCTTGAAACACGGAAATTTACATTGTATGTTTCTCTTTGATGGATGAATGTAGTTCCTAGACTCAAATTCCAGAGTCAACGAAATTTACATATTTATTTAGTGCAGTTAAATCAAGGACGAATACAACAACTTATTCGTTAAGTGAAGTATTCTTACATTCATAAAATAAGGTGTTTTTTTATTTAAGTCAATCCTTATATATATACTTCCTTGTAAAGAAAAAAATTATATGTTTCTTCCCTCCATTATAAATGTGTTTATATTTTTTTATATGTGTTTTAATAAATATTAGGTAGATAAATGAAAAATGGATCTACATATATTTTAGATGTATTATATTTTATTATAAATACTAGAAAATATGTGAATTATATTTGATTTTATATAAATAAATTAATATAGTGAAAGTAAAATATAAAGAGTTAAAAATAAGGTAATTTGCAAAAGTAAAAAATGCACATTTTTTGAAAACAAAACGAAAATGGCAAAATAAGTAAAGGAAAGTATATTTCTTTTTCTAATTCTGCATATGCTGTATAATAATCTCTCTCTCCACGTATCATTAAACTGCCCCCCACCCCCTCCCCCCCATTTGGCCATTCCCAATTTTAATCATTTTGCCGCTATGAAAAGAAAATATACACACCCAATGTAAAAAGATTACACACAGTGCACGCACAACGAGCCCGTAAAGTGATCATCCAACAGCTCAGTTATGTCAATCACAATTCCTCGCCGGCAACTCTTCATCGACGGTGAATGGAGAGAGCCCGTCAACAGAAAACGCCTCGCCGTCACCAATCCCGCCACCGAAGAAATTATCGGTTTGTTCCCTAACTATTTTTGTCTCTGATAGTCGTAGTTCTACTTCTAGTTCATTTTCTTTCTCTTTTTTGTTTTAAACTCAATTTGTGTTCAAGATTGTATATTTTTGGTGGGTTTAGTTATTGAACTAAGCAGAAAGCCAAAACCCTAATCAGTTTTAATGAAGTGGTGATATGCTTGTTGGTCGGAAGCAGTAGAAGTTGGCCAAATGTTTGTATTTATTTATCTATTGCGGAATTAAGTTTAAATCTTGTGAGTTTCTGGAGCACGATACTTCATTTCATGGGCGATTTCTGCGTAAATTAATTAAACGGTAATTTCTTTTTGATTTCTGAAACTTATGAGAGTAGTGCAATGTTTTGAACTTGGATGTCCGTGATGAGATCTGCAAATTGTTCTGATTTTTCCTCACCTTTTATCTCTAAGAATACAAACAGCATATTAATGTCTAGTGCTGCTGAAGTCTGATTATTTAGACGTTTTCTGCTTTGGTGTTTGTGTATTTCAGGTGATATTCCGGCAGCTACATCGGAGGATGTCAATATTGCTGTGGTAGCTGCCCGCAGAGCACTTAGTCGAAATGGGGGGAAGGATTGGGCGTCTGCAACTGGCGCTCATCGTGCCAAGTATTTACGAGCAATTGCTGCAAAGGTCCTTTAGTTTGTATCTGATTGAGATATTTCACTTTTACTAGTTGAGCCTTTATGTGGTTTAATTTGGATGTTTATAAGTCAAATTAACATATTTACCGATATTCTGGGTAGTTGTGGCATTATCCTAGACGTATGGATGCTTACCTTATCCGGTTACATGCAGGTTATGGAAAGGAAATCAGAGCTTGCAAAACTTGAAGCACTCGACTGTGGGAAGCCGCTGGACGAAGCGGCTTGGGATATAGTAGGCTTCTAATGCCTGTGCTGGATTATTTTTCATTTTTTCTTTATCACTGCATATACTGATTACAGAGTCATACTCAGGATGATGTCGCTGGATGTTTCGAATACTATGCTGACATCGCTGAGGCCTTGGACAAAAAGCAAAAGATTCCCGTTGCCTTACCCATGGAAACATTTAAATGTCACGTTATAAGAGAACCTATTGGGGTGGTTGGTTTGATCACACCATGGTAGGTTGAATTTTACTATATTTCCTCCAAATTTACAAATATAAGGAATATTGGTTCCTTGTTATATTATTTTTCCTTTTGAGAGAGACTTGTGAAATTATTTTCAAGCATTTGCTTTCTTTTTGGCTTATGTGTTGGTGAGAATTTGCTATCTTTTCCCTTATGTGTTGGTGAGCATTTGCTATTTTTTGCCTTACGTGTTGGTGAGCATTTGCTAGCTTCTCCTGGTTACGCTTGACTGATTAGGATACTTGTTTGGCTTAGTTTTGAGTTGGTTTGAGGGATAGTTTATACATGCAAGTTTTCTTTTCTGTTTTGGATGAGTATATAAATTCTCTTTTCTGTCTGGTTAGATAAGTAAAGAGCCGGAAAAATCATTGCTTTGATGACATTATTAGCAACAGGACCTCGTTACATTATGTGATCAGGAATTGTGATCAATAGTTTCCAGAATGGAATTGGTTCAAGCTATTCAAGTCTTTTAAGAATCTCATCTCTAAAGTAGTACAAATCCTTGTCTTAGACTTTGAGCATTTGTGCTTATGTCATTTACTGTATAAATGATATGTACTTTGGATGATTTTTTTTAATGTGATTTTCTGTTTCTTACTGCTAAGGATGCATTTAGGTCACTTTCTGACTTCCCTAAATACTCATCAGTTGTGTTGATGGTTTAAATTTGACCAATTATATTGGCCATTTCATAATACCTACATGGAGAAACAGTAGAACTCATTGTTCTGGAACTACTGATTTGTCATTTAGGAATTACCCTATGCTAATGGCAACATGGAAAGTGGCCCCTGCCCTGGCAGCTGGATGTGCTGCAATACTCAAACCATCTGAATTAGCATCCGTGTAAGCCTTCTTCATTGATATTTAGCATACCTGTTCACTTTAGGTATTGAAAACGAATCTATTATAATTTAATAACTAAACTGACCTAGATATGGTAAGTTCCAGTATTCCTGGTGAATGTACTTATCATATATAGAATGCTTTATTTATTAAACTATATACATATATACCTTCACTACTATGTAATAGTATTTGGATATTTAAAATCATATTTTGAAATGATTATTATATAATTTTTTTGGTTAAACGGGCTGTCTTGCTCGATCCACAGTTGAGGCAGAGTGTTAGATTCTTCTAGATGCAACTAGTTGGTGGTAGTCCCTAAATTAATCTCTACTATCTTAACTGCAGCACATGTTTGGAGTTGGCCAACGTGTGCATGGAGGTTGGTCTTCCCCCTGGTGTTCTCAATGTCTTGACTGGTTTGGGGCCAGAAGCCGGTGCTCCTTTGGCTTCTCATCCTCATGTTGACAAGGTTAATCTAATGGAATTTAATTATTTGTTTGCATGGGTTTCGATGTTAACGATGTGGTGACCATGATCTCATATTTGATATAACAGATAGCTTTCACAGGGAGCACTGCCACAGGAAGCAAAATTATGACTGCTGCAGCACAGCTTGTGAAAGTATGTCCGTTGCAGTAGCTTTTGATTGCATTTGATTTCCTTCTCATTCTAAGAAAATGAAAACCATTCCTGATTTCAGCCAGTAACACTTGAGCTTGGTGGAAAAAGTCCAATTGTGGTCTTTGAGGATGTTGATCTTGATAAAGGTTTGAGTGTTCTGATAATGTGAAAAATATCCTTCTCTGTTTTCGTTATTTGAAACAGAATGAACCTAATACAAACTGATTTTTCAAGAAAGGGTGCTCACTGTCTTTCTTCCATGTTTGTTATTCAATCAGCTGCCGAGTGGACTGCCTTTGGTTGCTTTTGGACAAATGGTCAGATATGCAGTGCTACTTCTCGACTCATAGTGCATGTAAGCGTTGAGAATGATATTGATTACCCCAAACTCCACCCTACCCACTCAACAAAAAGAACCCCCCCCCCAAAATAAAAATAAAAATGAGAGCTCCTCTTAAGTAAATAAAAAGCTAAGTTTGTTTTTGGAGTATGCTATTATAGGTTTGAAGCTTACCAGGTTAATTTCCATTGAATTAGTTCTTGTTATAAACTTCTTGTACGAATTTGTGGAAATATTTCAGGAAAGCATTGCAGCAGCATTCCTGGAAAAGCTTGTGAAATGGTGTGAGAACATTAAAGTATCTAACCCCTTAGAGGAAGGTTGCAGGCTTGGTCCTGTCGTTAGTGCTGGACAGGTGAGTAACCATCCGTATTTCTTATGTATTGGGCAATGTAATGAGACCAATTATTTGGATTGTTATGGGTAAAATTCTATTCAATACAACCAGTCCCAGTTGGCAGACCTCTCATGTATAATTGTGTAAATAGTGAGGTCTAGGGTTGAAACTCTGTCCCTCTTTCCTCCACCAGGTTTTAAATAATAAAGAAAAAGAGCGCATAACTCAGGTATTCAAATGTTGTAATTTTACAGTATGATAAAGTTCTCAAGTGCATCTCGATAGCTAAGGAGGAAGGTGCCACGATCTTGTATGGAGGTTCACGACCTCAGGTACGTGTTTCCCTTAGTGTGTTTGGGTGCTTGTGGATCAGCATGCTATGGAATTAACCCTTGTTGTTAACTTGCAGCATCTAAAGAAAGGCTACTTTGTCCTACCAACTATAATAACAGATGTAAAGACGTCAATGCATATCTGGAGAGAGGAAGTATTCGGACCTGTTCTTTGCGTTAAAACGTTTGCAACCGAAGAGGAAGCTATTGAACTTGCAAATGACACCCAGTGAGTCATCTCTCACACTCTGCAATACCCACTAACTCTGCAGCTGTCAGTTATTGTATCTGAAATTTGTCATGTGTGAATTTATCTTTTCAGATATGGTTTGGGTTCTGCTGTATTGTCCAAAGATCTGGAAAGATGTGAGCGGCTGACTAAGGTGAGTATCTTCACGTGGACCTCCAGAAACAACGATGATCACCAAACATTATGTTGAATTTCATTATTTCTATTTTTTGCAGGCAATTCAATCTGGCATTGTGTGGGTGAACTGCTCACAGCCATGCTTCTCCCAAGCACCTTGGGGAGGCAGGAAACGTAGTGGTTTTGGCCGGGAACTTGGGGAGTGGTAATCACAATATCCTTATCGTCTCACGTCTCGTGTCATTCCCCCATTGATTTAGCGTGACTGAATCTCTCTCTCTCTCTCTCCCCCTCTCCCTCTCTCTCTCTCTCTCTCTCTCTCTCTCTGTAACAGGGGACTGGACAACTACTTGAATGTGAAGCAGGTGACTCAGTACATCTCCGACGAGCCGTGGGGTTGGTACAAGTCTCCTTCCAAGCTATGAAGAACCTTGTGCATTCCCCAGATTGAAGAGTGATTGCTTCGGTTTCTTCTTTAAAGTAGAGAATGAAGCTTCGAAAATGGCAAGATTCCTCTACCCTTATTGCGCTATGTAGTGGTTCTACCTTAATTCGTCTATAGAACTAATGTGTGATGTCGAATCTCTCATCATTTTAATAAAATATCCTTATCATTTTCTGTCTTATATTTGTCTCTTGCAACAAACATCTGAATTGCGTGAGATGTCTGCCCAAGTTGTGGAATACTGAGTTAGATTAGAAAACTGTGATGTCAATTTAATTAAAAGCTCATGTCATGGTCATCCAATCAGATTTGGGCTCAAACCTATTACTCATCAATGTTTGGATCATAACTTTTATTTAAAAATTTAAATCATAGAATTCAAAAGTCAGTTCGTATACTACAATGTCAATATTGGTTGTGAGGGTAAGAATCTCAATTCCTCCACCTATTTAATTAAAAAAAAATGTAGACCTTTGATTGTATAAAATAATTTTATAATTGATGATATTCATAAGCATTGGAGCCATATTCATTAGAGTATGGATTTATTTATAGTCATAATAATTGAAACGGAATCATTAGATTTTCTTTAAGCAAATTGTTCTCAATATTAGCCAAGTTAAAATAGAACATAAACGTGGGACTAATATTATAAGACGCTATTCTGTAAATTATGTGCAAGTGCAACGGAACGTACGATGTATCCCTTGTAATTTAAATTTTAATTATGAACTTATATAAATTCTAAAAAACTCTTAATTAACTATAAATTAATAGTTAAACATAATTATGGACGTCCGCACAAGATTTTGTTCAATTATGAAATGTGGCCACAATTTTCAGAAATTAATGAGCGCATTGAGCTCGTCACTGTAGCTAGAATTGAAGGTTGATCAAGAAAGAGTTGAAATCTTGGCTTGTAGTAAATGCAAAGAATTTTTGGCTGAAAAAACGTCAAAATCTTTTGGTAATTCATACCTAATATTAACTACTCTCCATTAAGACAATTGATTAGTGAATTCGATAGTAGGAATTCCAAAAATTGTATATATCAGTAAATATATACATAGGGGTGAGCATTCGGATTTCTGTTCGGATTTTTGCCTAATCCAAACCGATCCGAAAATCCGAAATTTTCTAAAAATTTAATCCGAACCGAATCCGAAAATCCGAAAATCCGAACTTCCAAATCCGATCCGAACCGAAAATCCGAAATTGCATAAAAAATCCAAAAAACCTAACAAAAATCCGAAAATCTGAAAAATCTGAAAATTATAAAATAATTTTTCTAAATTAATACCATAAGGTTGGTAGTAATCATGTTTCAATATTTATATAATAAGAATGTAAATTGAAGGTCTTAATTAGAATATATATATCCGATCCGATCCGAAAATCCGAAATTTGTCAAAAATGTAATCCGAACCGAACCGAAAATTCGAACCAAATTTTAAATTTCGGTTTGGTTCGGATAGGATATTCGGATTTCGGATATTTTGCTCACCCCTTCTATTATTAACAAAGTAATTAATCCTCAATTTGACTTAATAATTAATTTATTAAAAATTAATTAATCCTAAATTTTGCTTAATTAAATTAGCTTAATTATTAATCGCAAGTGAATAATTAATTCATTTCTTCATTTGAATGGTAATGGTAATGATGATGATTCAGTTGAATTTAATCAAATGATTAATTTGATTTCTTAATTATTAATAGAAGTTAATAATTCATTTACCTAAATTTATAATATTTAAATAATTTATCAATTCTAAAATAAGATAAATATATTTATAATTTTAATAAGAGTAAAAATAACATTTTACATCTTATATATAATATAATTTAATTTATCAAACACCATACTTATTTTTATTTTACCTACTAACAACAGTATTAAATTCTTATTTTACTGCTATAATAAATTTTTATTTTAAAGCCCATCTTAATTTATTTATCTCATTATATCTTAACATGTCTATTAAACAAATCCTAACAATCTGTCTCTGCCAATCGAATTAGAAATGTATATTTGATTTTCCATTTTATTTTCATCAAAAAACGGATGTTGTTTTTGAGCTTATGAGGAACCAATTTTTGTTACATGTATTACTAAGTCAACTATTTGACGATCTACTCAGTTTTTTAGGTACCAAAATTTTTGCTAGGGATAAATTTGCATAGTTTATGATAATTTGGAGAATAAATGATCAAAATTATTAAAGTTTAGGATAAATCTGCATACTTTATGATAATTTGAAGAATAAATGGCCAAAATCACTAAAATTTATGATAGAATTGAAAAAACAGAGATAATTTTAAATATAATTTGACTATTCCGTCTTTAATTTATGCATCGTACCAAAACAACTACTTTAGCTCCCAATGAAATTCTTTTCTTGATTTAGATGGTCCAAACTTAAATAGGAATACTAATTTATTTGGGGGAAAAAAGTGTTTATTATTTTTTAAAGAATGAATTTCTTCAAGATATTAAAAATATAGTGCATCTGTTATTAGACATTCTTTAACAAAATAAGGACTTAACAATTTAGTCGATTGTAACTAATATAATATAGTATTTTAAATAACAAAAATTTAATTATATTTTATAATATTGACAGGTCGTTTTATAATAAAAATTTAATTACATAGTAAAACCATTTGTTTGGTTATTTATTGATACAATTATGAGAATACCAGTTTGAGTGATATAATTATTAGGGATAATTGTCATTTAAATCATAACTTTTCGTTGACTTCTGGTCAATCCCATAACTTTTGAAACTGCAACATAAAATCACAACTTTTGACATTTTCTCAATTATCCCATATATCAAAATTCTAGTGAAATTGATGGTGACGTTCAGCCGGAATTTCCGACGTGGACAAAACATATGTTCTCCAAAACGATGTCGTTGAGATAATTGTCATTTAAATCATAACTTTTCATTGAATTCCGGCCGACACGTCACCACCAATTTCACCGAAATTTTGATCCGTGGGATAATTGAGATAATATGAAAAGTTATGATTTTATATTTCAGTTTCAAAAGTTATGGGATTGACCAGAAGTCAACGAAAAGTTATGATTTAAACGGCAATTATCCCTTAAATAAGTTATGCACTATTAGAAAACAAAAAATTAAATAAAAGTAGATGGATTAGTGTTTTGGAATGGATGAATAAGTTTTTTTTTCTTTCTAAAAAGAGCATCAATAATGGTTTCCCATTTATCCTTGTGGTAACTCGAACCTCCGGTCTATTGGTTGGAGGATAAGCGTCTTACCAACTAAGCTGCACTTTATCGTCAGAATGGATGAACAAGTTGTGAAACCGAAAGCTTACCAGAAAGTATACCCACTCTTCGAGATCGCAGGCAACACTTGCGAGAACGACAATTCGATAGCAAAACAAAAAGTTTTAACGAAAAGAAATTTGGAACCGCGGATGAGAGAAACAAGTTGAAATATTTTGAATGCGGTGGAGCAGAATAGGCAACGTGTTTGAGGATAATATATAATTCTAATTATCAAATTCCTAAATCCATTAAAATAACTGAATTCTACAGGAAAAAATATATATAATAAATAAATTGGGCTCTCAAATAAATTATTAGGCCCAAACTTCATTTAATATTATAGTTAGGTCCAAAATAAAATTTCAAAGATAAAAATTCTTAAGGCACTAAATAATTTCAATTCGTTCGCAAATTAGGGGCACATGCACAACCATAGACTCCTTCAAGTCCAAATATAAAATCGAGCATGACAGAAGTCACATTTTCAACGTAAATAATTTAATTTAAAGCAATTCATTGTGATTAAAAAGAAAGGGCGTTACATGTTCGACTGATAATCAAGTGAAAGGATGCACCACTTAACAGCCATATATTATTTCTAAAGTACTAGTTAATGTGTAAAGTGGATCATGCATATTTGTCACAATATAGTAATTACTTACATAAATAGTATAATAATTTATAATGTTTTAAAAAAATAAAAATATTCATATTATTGAGGTTTTAATCAACATTATTTTATTTGAATATGATAGAGTATTGTATATTGTATAATATGCATATTATATTATACTAGTGTATAACTCATCGAACTATAATAGAAGATTACTTTACGTTGTAATTATGATATAATCAATAGATCAATTTTTATATCAGGATAATACCTCTTACTCTTATTCATATAAGCTATATTACGTCAAATTTTGACGTATAATCACTTTACGTTTTAATTTATAAGTAAAAAAACAACAACTTTATATTTAGCTAGAATTCAATCACAATGATAAATCGAAATGATTAGGTTAGGTTCGCCATCAAAACCTGTCTAAAATGTATATACGCATACCCATCTTATGTTTGATTAAGAAGTGAATTTAATACTCATTTTCGTGTGAAATTGGTATAATAGTACCTGCTAATTACTCAACCCGTTTTAATTTATAACAATAAATTATTATAATAATTGATTATTGGGAGAGTCGGACAAAATATACCATGCCCATAAAAATAGAAGTTGTTTATCATCATTCATAAGAGTATGAATTTTTTATACCATTTTGCTTAAAATGACTAAGTTACCCCTCCACATGGGTAAAAAAGTTGTTGACATTGACATGCCTTCTTTTTTTATTTTTAAAAAATATATTTTGGCTCTTATTCTTAGCAAAAACGCTGGAAAAAAAAAAGATTTTGAAGCATTTAATTTCTGCATAACAGGAATTGTTCATATTTATAAATTTTCAAAAAACTTCATTTAATTTGATGTAAGAGAGATTGAAAAATAAAATTTAAAAATCGTCAACCAGATCCTATTTTCGCCACAATACTTCAAAGTCATATTTGAACCATCAAACAATTCTTTTTCTTCCGGCGCGGACATCTCATACGCCTTTCGGAGTTCTGTAAAGAAAGTTATGGTAATTCTACAAAATTTGCCAGATGTTGTTTCATATCGTTAAGCCCACGATGGTAACCCATGATAGTGGCTTACGACCGTGACCCACGATCGTGGGCCACAGTTGTGGGTTCCACCGTGGACCACGGTCGTGCGTGCCATCGTGGGCCACGGTCGTGTGTGCCATCGTGGGCCACGGTCGTGGGTGTCAACGTGACCTTAAGACAAAATTATGATTTTGTGAATTTTATATAGCCATTTGTAATATTGGAGGTATTTTATGAATACTATAATGATTTATGAAGTATTACTAAATAAATAAAATCTTCACAAACTAATTTGCTTAATCATAAAGTGATTTTCACCACTATAGACGCATACTTACACAAATGCTAATATGTACTCTTATATTATAAACAATATATACTACTTCTAGTAAAATAACATATAATCATTGAATAACTTATTAGACATGATATATATATAATCAGTAATGATACATAAATCATTAGAGTATTCATAAATACATCCAAAATTACACACGAATACATAAAAGTCACATAATCATAATTTGGTCTTTAGGCCACGATGGTTGCCTTTGACACTTTTCGTAGAAACTATCATAATTTTCTCTATCAAACTCCAATTGAAGTGTATAATATATCCATGCAAAGCTCTTTCGAAGATGAATTGATCATATTAGAGAGCTCATAAGCAAAAGAGATAGTTTGGGGGCTCACGATCATTGGTGCCTCTAACAGTTTTCGTAGAACTATCATAATTTTCTCAACAGAACTCCGATTGAGACATATAAGATATGATCAAGAAGCTCTTCCGAAGATGAACAAATTATATTAGAAGCCCCATAAGAAAGAAAAAAAAGTTTGAAAGCTCAAAAAGATGCCGAAGTGGTGCTCACGATAGTGACCGACGATAGTGGCTCAGGATCATGAGTGCCTCTGACGGTTTTCGTAAAACTATCATACCTTTCTCTATAAAACTTCGTTTAAGGCATACCAGATGTCTACGTGAAGCACTTTCGAAGATGAAAAGATGATATTCGAAGCCCTATAAGAAAAAAAAAAGATCGTTTGAGGACTAAAAAAAGGCGTCGAAGTGGTGCCCACGATCGTAACCCATGATAGTGGCTCATGATCGTGAGTGCTTCCAATATGTTTCGTAGAACTATCATAACCTTCTCTACACAATTTCAATTGAGGCATATAAGATGTCTACGTGAAGCTCTTTTGAAGTCGAACATGTCGTAGTAGCAGCCCCATAAGCAAAAACGATCGTCTGAAGGCTAAAAAAAGGCGTTGAATGGTGCTCATTATCGTGACCCACGATAGTGGCTCAAGATCGTGAGTGCCTCTGACTATTTTTGTACAACTATTATAACTTTCTCTAGGAACTCCGATTGAGGCGTATAAAATGTCCATGTTAAGCTCTTTCAAAAATTAACAGATCGTATTAGACACCCCATGAGTAAAAAGAGATCGTTTGAGGGCTTAAACAAGACGTCAAAGTGGTGCTCACGTTCGTGACACACGATGGCTCCCACAACTGTGGTCCACGATGGCACCTACGACCGTGGCACACATTGGGAGTCACGGTCATAAGCCACTATTGTGCGGTAGTATCGTGTGCTTAACAATATGAAACAACATTTGACAGTTTTCGTACAATTATCATAACTTTCTCTACAAAACTCTGATTGAGCCGTACAAGATGTCCACGCGAAGCTCTTTCGATGACAAACATGTCGTATTATTGGCGCTGGAAGTAAAATAGATCGTTTAATGGCTCAAATATGCCCCTGAAGTATTTTGGCATAAATTGGATCTGGTTGACGATTTTTAAATTTTATTTTTCAATCTCTCTTACAACAAATTAAATGAAGTTGTTTGAAGATTTATAAATATGAACAATTTCTGGTATGCAAAAATTAAATGTTTCAAATCTAATTTTTTTCCCAATCGTTTTTTGTGAAGAAAAAGACCCAAAACAATTCAAAAAAGCCAAAAAAGAAGGCATGTCAACATCAACAACTTTTTCACCCATGTGAAGGGATAATTTCATCCTTTAGGGCAAAATGGTGTAAAAACTCATACTCTTATGGATGAGTATAACAGACATTTTCTTATATCAAAATAGTAAAAAAAAATTACCCTATTTTCACTTGATTATTTGTCAAAATAAAATCATCTGATAATAGGAATGCCCTTTTATATAGATTTTTAAGTTGATGATAAGCACTAAAATTTTAATGTGGGATATATAATTTTTTAAAAATATAATGCAGATAAATAAAAATAGAGGATTGGGATATAGATCATCCATGAAATACAAGCCTAAACTCATTTGTTACGTCTGAATTATTAGATTTTATATCCATTGATAAACAGAAATGTGTTAGAGCATCAAAAGTTTTCTTCTACAACAAATGCCAATTCTCAACCATGCATTAACAGTATAAGAGTCACTGAGATTACATTGTTAGGCTTCTTCGGATGTATGCAGTTTCTTATTCATTTAACTTGAATTTTGTTTATTTAGAATAAAAATCATTTGTACTCACGTTTCAAGTTCCTCAAGCATGATCATTACAAAATTATAATAATATTATATTGTTTGTGAATTAAAATTGGTTATATTAAATTTATACAAATTATGGCCAATAAATTAATTAATCAAATTATTTAAGATAACTGTAGTATAATTATATTTGAATTTCTTGTTAAATGAGACAATATAAATTCTCTTTTATATAAATTTTCATTTGATAAAACTTTATAACCAGGCAAAATTCTTGATTTGGGGCAATGTACAAAAAAGATTCCCGAAATGGGAACCTTTTTTTTTGTGTTCCGGAAATGGGAAAGACGCGTTCCCGAAATGCGTCTTCACACTTAAGACGCATTCGGCGAATGCGTCTTCCACTTTACCGAAACGCCCGCCAGCAACGGTCATTTTGCACCGATTCTGCCAGGGGAAGACGCATGAGTTCGTAACATATTATATAAAATAATTAAGTTATAGTGTTCAACTTTCAACGTCACAATTATAGTGTTCAACTTTCAACGTCACAATCCTTAGCTGTCAGTGTCACTGCCCATGAGTCATGGTTCATGAATGCGCTGAGACACAAAAATTAATACTATAAAATTGTTTTTTTATTTAATTCTTGCATATTTCTGGCTCGAAATTTAGTGACAATGAGCAAAAGGAAAAGATGATATTAATCATGAGAATGAGAAGAGTAATTTCGTCACTAAGATTTGAAAAGATTCTCTGTTGAAAGCAACAGTTCCGTTTTTTTATGGTGGAAGAGACTGGAGCAAGTGAGCCGCAGACAAACTATACATACAACCGCACTGTACCTATCACATTTGCATCTTTTTAGAGAGAAGGAAACTGTACTGCTCTGCTTTCTAGAGAAAGTGAGGTGCTCTGATGGGGAGTTCAGGGCATGGGCAGAGCAACTACGATCTGTCATTTAAGATCCTGCTGATCGGTGATTCCGCCGTCGGCAAGAGCAGCCTGCTCGTCAGTTTCATTTCCAACGTAGTCGACGATCTTTCCCCGACAGTAGGTATTTATCCGCTATCAATTATGAAATTCAACGAGTCTAATCAAGTTGTGATCACAGCTCCCAATTTGTTAACTGACAGATTTATGATTTATGCAATATATAAGTGAAGATCATTTGAATTTTGTTGAAATTGTTATCGAATTTGATCCTAGATTTGTTTGTTTTTTGTGATTCCTGCCTGTTGTGGATAGTTAGATGTTGGAGCTATTATGGTAGCGTGGAAACTGTCTCAATTGCTGTTGGCATTCTTGTTCTGGATTAAAACAGGCGTATTTTGTCGATCCTGTCCTCCGGTCTTTGTGGCGCGATATATGCGAATATCTTTTAGCATGTTGGCTTGTTGTTTGTATCTTGTTTGAGATGTAGAGTAAATTTGGTAAATGAGTAAGCAGCAGTTCTATTTTGGTCTAATAATTTGAACTTTACTTCATTTGCCTTTGTCATTTTCATGCAACCTCCGGTTAGATTTATATCTTAACATTAAGCAATTATATATGATGTAAATGCTGCATTAAATAATATATAAACCTTGATGTTCTCGAGGTAGGTGTTTGAGATTCTAAGCCACTAAATAAGTGGAAGAGTAGCCGCAATCTTATGGCTAACGAGATGTTGCTTGTAGGATTGTTAAGTTGTTCAACTAAGAGCCCCTCATTATTCATTAATAGTTCTTTTGATATACAAGTTAGATCTTATTCCCATCAACTTTGTGGTTTATTTAATTTTTAAAATCAAGGATTTCCAAATCACTCATATGAGAATTACTTTTTATTTCTGTTGTGTACTTCTGTTTTTGTGGTTGTCACCCTTTTATTGAAAATCTAGGTGTGGATTTTAAGATCAAGTTTCTCACAGTTGGTGGGAAGAAACTGAAACTTACCATTTGGGACACAGGTAATAACTTTTTAGCAATCTTGGCCTTGATTTAATTAATTTTAAAAAGAACTATAAGTAATTTTCGTCCTTTTTTGTTCATTCCAAGATTAAGATGTATGATGACAATGCTTCAGTCATTTTGCTTCTCAACAGTGAATTTACTATGTCTTTTGCAGCTGGACAGGAGAGATTTAGGACGTTAACAAGCTCATATTATAGAGGTGCTCATGGAATCATTCTCGGTAAGCCATGAATGAACCAAAAAAGTTTAATGAGTTTTACCTGGTTGAGATCTTATCTTGAGATGTTCTGTTGTTGACGTTGGATTTCTGTTTCAAGATTTTATTGTTATCAAAATAGGAAATAACCAGATTGATATTTTTCACCCACTATTATGGGCAATTATTTCTGCTCAATCGTGAAATGCATTTATCTCTTCTTCCGTTTTTTTTGAGACACCACTCTTCATGTCTTGCCTAGTTTAATCTCAATCTATGACATCCACTAGGATTCTTTGGTTAATCACTTGGATAACCCATTCCGGAAATTGGCACTTCTAAGTTGGAGCAAATGCAAAAATTCGATTGAGAAAGTTTTTCATTCACTTCTCATTTGAAAGAGAAAGATAATTGGCTATAATTTCCACCTTCCTTACTTTAATCTGCGGCTGTTGCTTTGTGTTCTTATGGATCCCCTTGTTCTCAAGATTCTTATGTAGAAAATCTTTAGCTTTTGATGTCTCACGGTTTCAATCGGTTGACATCTTGTTGTAGTTTACGACGTTACAAGAAGAGATACATTTACAAACTTATCTGATGTATGGGCTAAGGAACTGGAGCTCTACTCCACTAATGAGGATTGCTTGAAGATGCTTGTTGGAAATAAAGTTGATAGGGTTAGTCATTTTCTCTCTTCCTTTTATCCTTTTGATTTACTATTATACTCGCGGAATTTGATTTCAAGGCACGATATCTTGTTGAATTACGTACTTACTTAAAAACCAATAAACCTCACAAGAAATCATATCTTCTACCAAGACATTTACTGAAGTAGCAGAAGCTCTTTTAAAAGAAGCTATTCAGGAACAAATGGACCGGTTTCTACTTCAAGAGCAAGCATAAATAAATAAGTCGCTTTTATCTTCAAAAAGGAATCAAGTGTCTTTTTGTATCGAAAAAAATAGATGGAAATAAATTGCATCCATTTGAACCTATGCCAAAGGTTTAGAAGACCTCTGTCCTATCCATCAGACAATGCACGCCGTTCGTTCTGATTATTTTCGTATTTTTCCTGAGTTGAAAACAAAAGAATCGGATTATATATGAGAATTTTTGGTATTGTATATTCAACAATTCACTAATGATAATAAATTATCAAGTCATAATGTATTATCTATATTCTACAATAGAATTCTAATAGAATATTTAGAAGAAAAAAGAAAAAGCGGGTCGCGGGAATCGAACCCATGTCGTTAGCTTGGAAGGCTAGGGGTTATAGTCGACGTTTAGTGTTGCATAATTTGGCATAGACACGGGACACGCCTCTAGTGGGCTTTACATAGTCGTTTATGATTCTATTTGATAGAGAAGATGGCGGTTCAAGGCTTGGCTGTACTGGTCACAGGAAAAGAAAAGAAGAACAGAAAAAAACAAAAGAAAGATAACACTATAACACTCCTCCTAATACAAAGAGGCCACTCCTTCGAAGAGGGCACACACTGAAACTGATTTCTATTTCTTGACAAATAAAACGGAGGAACATAAGCTCTATTTATAGCAATGTATTGACAGACTCCAAATTGAAATAAAACTCTATCTAGACTTTAAAAGATAATATCTATCTCTAAATAATTATCAATAACAAAGCTCCTAATTATAACAAACAACTAAACAAATAATAATAACTAATAAAATTTAAAGATTGCAGAGACAAAAGAAGAAACATCCAGAGAGCAGGAACTGAGCAGGAAACGTTCTCTAACATTTACCAAATGTTTTCTTCCGTTGCAAGGCACTCAGCTTGACTGTTATCTATCTAAACACTTCTGTCACGTTTGATTTTCATCTTGCTTATTTTCTGTCTAACCAAGTGATTATTTTTTACGTTTAGGAATCTGAACGAGTTGTAAGCAGGGAAGAAGGGATGAGTCTAGCGAAAGAGCTCGGTTGTCTGTTCCTGGAATGCAGCGCCAGAACTCGAGAAAATGTCGAGCAATGTTTCACAGAACTAGCATTGAAGGTAGACAACTATCCGAAGATAATATGATATATCGAGGCTAGAAAACTTGTTTTGCCTACGTCTCTGTTTCCTTTTGTATAGAGATAGTTTACCGTCTCCTGTGTTAAGTGAGGTTTTTTCCATTTCCTCAGATAATGAAAGTGCCGAGACTGCTCGAAGAAGGATCAACGGTGAAGAGAAATATCTTGAAACAGAAACAAGAACATCAGACACCACCCAGTGGTGGTTGCTGCTCATAGGATCACAATGCGATGATGCCAGACAACATTTCGCATGCTTCTCACCGGCGGGTTTCATGTTCACAATGTGTAAATTATGATTTGCTTCTTTTACCTCTACTGCTTTGGTGCTTCGGATCCGCCATGTGTACGTGCTGCTGTTTACTGTAAAAACTGTTAGCTCGTTTAAAGTTGTTGATAGCTTGGTGTTCTGATCTCTATTAGTTATGTTGAAGATGCACCTAAATCAACGGTTTTCACGTCCTGATAATTGGCTTCTAAGTACATGCATCTTTTGCTTATTTCACATTAGCTTTCGCTGAAGAAAACAGGGAGTTATCTAGGTTTTAGGACGAGCGCGTGATGAGTTAATGTGGTGTGGTGGCACAATAGTGAAATGATTAAATATGTTGTGATAAGATGAGCACACATTTGCAACCGAAGATTAGCATTTCTAGTTTCTTATCATAAAGGTTTCTATGACAAATGGAAAAATGCTGAGAATTCCAACATCCGACAACTTTTATCTTCCTTTTCTAAGCTACTAAAAAATGTATATACATATTCCAGTGATGTTCTGTTTGACGCCATGGCCAAATTTTGTGTTTTAGACATTTGCAAAACAAAATTCATTCTTCAAAATGAGCAATTTGTAGAACAAGCTTTAGGCGTAGATTTAATTAGTCAAAAAACCAGAACATCAAATCTCATCCTACATACAATGCAAACCACTATCTGTATTCTTCTGAAAATCTATATTGACTTGTGCAAATTGAGGACTTGCATCGGAACCTAAAATCTCGCCCAAGTGTGACATTTAAAGTCTCACATGCTTAAAATCTATTCTTTTTCAGAAATATATAAGTAAACAAATGTTAAATGTGACTCTCTACTCTAACAATACGTCTGCAATTACGGAGGAAAAAACCAATAAATCTGAAATGAAACTAGACAGTAATAATTTACAAGTTTAGCCAAGAAAAAGGGTGAAGTATACAACTGGTTGTTATCTAATAAAAGCTGTAGCATTATGTGACTTGAGTAGTATTATTTAAACAAGTGTGACAGTTAATTTGCTTCAAAATGAATCATCATTCTGACTAAAGCTCAACCGTTGTCTCTCACTCCCAACAATTATTATTAGGCCACTTTATGCAACAAAATGCTTGGAAGTTGGAATATATTAATTCAAGATACACTCCTCAGTATAAGGCGGATAAATTGCGGTCATTGTTTATTAATATGATGCCCATCCAATCGAAAGATCACCTGTTAACCAATATTATTAATGACATCAGTAATTAACTAATTATGATTATTCCAATAATATCGTGGAATGTGAGTAAAGTTTGTGACCCCTTATCATGAAATTTTCGATGATACCAATTTATTGATTGGATGGAAGAATTTTGACTACAATGGTTTATATGTTGAGTTCCCTTTGACATGGAATGTCAAAATTGAAGGATCAAACTTTACAATTCTGGAGCGTGAAGTCAAATTTCATGATAGACAGCTATAGCGGCCCCAATTGTCAGATTAACATAAGATACCCTTACGTATGTACATAACCATATATAATCCAAGTTAAAAAGTTATAATTCCAATTCAAGGGGAGGGTTCACAAATTTATTAGGTAGTCCATTAGCCGACATGTTACCGTTTGTTTAGGGATCTTAATTTCATGCAAAAGCAAAACTTCAATAATTTAACTGAAGTTTTGTTTGACTCTGTGTGTGTGTGTGTGTGTGAGAGAGAGAGAGAGAGAGAGAGAGAGAGAGAGAGCAGGAAGCATGTGCATGTTAGCTTTTGCTTGTGGTGAATGACGAGTGCCTAAAGTGGGCAAATGATAAAGAAAGGATTCTTAATTTTACAAGGCGGAGTGTGTGTGTGTGTGTGGGTGATCCCCAGAAAACATGGATTTTTTTTTTTTTTGGAAACAAATGTAGGAATGTAAGTAGCCATCACGTGGATATATTTGAATCCAATCACATATCCCTATTATTTCTTAATTCCTACCAAAGTGCCCATTTACCACCAGCCATTTTTCCAAAGGTTTTAATGTTTCTGTGTATGGCTCTAGCTGCCAAACATATTCCATCTACCATTATAAGAGATGAAAGTACAACTCATGACAATGTCTTCTAACATGTCTACAGATTCTATTTATGTTGACTGAATAATGAAATTATGTGATAATCAATCTCATTGATAAGTTAGACATGATGTATGTTTAATCTGGGTGATTTCTTAATATGTAGAATCATCATGCTCTTTACTGTTACTTCTAATATTATGTAATGTTATATAGCTTGTTTCCAGGTTAACCATCGGAATATACCATCGGAATATGTACTCGCCACACGCGTCATGCAAATTCCATTCCGAATCCTTCAATTCAATTTAAAAAATCTACAACTAAATTAGGTTGACGCAACAAATATATTATGCGTCAAGATTTTCGGTACATATATCAAGGTAGATCTATAATAATGTGTAAACCACCCAAGTATTAACACTTGTTTATGTATATTGCTTAGCATTAATTTATTATTCCCTCCGTGCATCATATATATATATATATATATATATTATTGTTTTATTATATATATAATATAATATAATATTAAATGTAAATTCGGTTTTCGATTTTTTTCGGTTTATAGTATATCCTAACCAAATCGGACCGAAGAATTAAAATTCACCAAAAATCAAAATCGAACCGAATTAAAATATAAAAAAAACGAACCAAATTTTAAATTTCTGCTTGGTTCGATTCATATATTCGTATTTCGGTTATAGTTAAACTTAATATAATAGATATGTATAAGAAAATTTTTGGGGCTTGCATCGAGCGGTGCAGCTCCAAGCTAGCCTCCAATCTCCCATGAGAGTATCACTTTGGGTTTGATACAAATTTTAACAAATGTGTAGTAAAAGTGCGTTGAGTGGAGAAATGAGTCTACCATATGTACGTCGAAGAATGAACCGAGCAAGAAAGTAATGTGCTTTTGAACAGTCGAAACAGAAATTGTGATACACAATTATGGTGAACGGAGAGAGTATGTGTTACTTCTTTGTTTTATTTTGTCTATTGTATATATGTCATTTTACTTTTTAATTAATCTTTTCTTCTTTTCCCTCTTTGTGGATCCTTTTCTTCTGATAAAGATTATATTTTCTTGGGCGTTTGCTAGGGCATCCTTGTTTCTCATTCCGGTATCTCATCAAATTTGCAGATATGGAAGAAGTTTAGATTCCCTAAATCGTTGGTTTACGTCCTCTTCATTATTCATATTTGGGCTTTAATTTAGATACTTTAGTAATTACTATTTAGTGTGGAAATTTGTTTCAACATTACCTAAAATCTCATGATGAATTTTCAAAAAATTAATAAATTAGGCGCCATTTTTCCCATAAAATTTGAAGGATGTTTATATCTCACCGACTTTTGTGGAGGAATTCTTTTATTGGATCGAGCAGATTTGTGCACTCTATTAATGTAGTTATCAGTATTATATTATATGTGACCAATATGCAATTTCTTCTTATAAAGAAATATCCTCCTCCTTAAGCATATGTCATGTTACGTTCATTTGATCTTTTCTCCATGGGAGTTTTTTCATTTAAGTAGATTAAAATAAAATAAAAAAATAGCTCTCTCACTTCATCATGTTCTTGAGTAGTTGAGGAATATCACAATATCATGATATAAGTAATTAAGTATATCACCCACAACAATTATCACTAATTCAAATCTCATTATTTAGATTTTTCTGAAACTCTAATCAAGGCTTACAAACGGATTGACAAATGATTAATTTGTAGATGAGATATTAGTATTCATATAGTCGCAGATGATGTCTATAATTCATAGTTATCCGGATGTGACTGCTGTCACTATCCCTGCAACATTATTCATACAGGATTTATTCCAAATACTTCTTTCGGTGACACTCAGTTTGGATAAATAAAATTGCTGACACTCACTACAGAATGATTCTCAAAATATAATCATATTAGTAGTCATATATATATATATATATATATATCATAAGAAAATTTAAATATCAATGAAAGAATTAAAAGGATTCGGTACTACAGAAATTAATAACGATATGGCCAACATCTATATCCAATTTTTATGTTTAAATTAACAGAATTGACCTAATTCCCTAGTAGTTGTGGACCTGTGACAGAGCAGGTGATCATAATCACTAGAAGTTATAAACCTTGTAATTTAGGTAATGCTTACAACTATTTATGACTTGTAACTTTCAGTTGTGTCAACAACAGTTATACGTGAGTGACCTGACTACAAATTTAGGTAAAAATCTTTAAGAAATCTACAACTAATAATCTAGCCGTTGTGTGAAGAACATGTATTACTTAAATTTGGCAAATATAAAAGAATCAACTACATTTATGAGCGTATGGATATTGAATAATAAATAGTATCAACGAATTTCACTACTTTCCATGTGAAATTCGTAGAATCAATCAAAAGAAAGTAAAAAAAAAAAAAAAGAATCGATACAACAAATTAAATCTATAATCTACTTAATAATGGCAATCAATTAATGGCGAAGCAGCGAAGACTATGACTTGTTCCTTTGTCGCAAAAGGAAACTTAGATTCCGGTTGATCGTCTTCTGGGGCCGGAAGATTCAGGTCTAACGATAACAGATTCCTCGCCTTCTTCACTCCTTGATTCTCGCCGTGGCCCCCACTCGCCACCACCGGGATCGGCCTGTGCCGCCGCATGTGGCCGCCCAACGCCTGGCCGGAGCCGAATTCGGCGCCGCATATGGAGCACTCGTGAACCCTAGTCTTGCTCTGCGGGCTGCCGGACGATGCCGATCTGTTTGAAATTTGAAGTGAGAGACTTGTGCTGTTATCTCGTTCCGCCAGCTGAAAACTTTCTCTCTCTCTCATCAACGGCTTCTTCTCTTCTAGGTTTGTTGGCTTAATCGGCTTCTTGTGACTCGCGCGGTGGCCGCCGAGAGCTTGGAAGGAAGAAAAACTCTTGCTGCACGTTTTGCACTGGTACGCCTCTGCTGCAGCCGCCGCTGGTGGTGACGATCTCCCTTTGGCCAAGAGGATCAAACAATTGGCCATATCTTCCTCCTCCTCATCATGTGCAATCCCGCCAGAATGACAAGGCGAGACATCGCTTATAACGCCGTCGCCAACGGCTCCACCGCTGAGTTCGGCTGTGGTGGAGGAGCTGGTGGCGATGGTTAAGGCGAGCGGGGAGGCTGAGCGCGGCCGCTTGCTCCGCTTGCCCCTGATCATAGTAACTTCTTGCAGCATGGCTTTTGGTTGGAAGTTTTTTGATCACTTTATTTGTGCTTTTGTTTGAATAGAAAGAGAGGTGATTGGGTGATGGAGGAAATGATCAGCTATGTGAAAAGAGTAGGATAGTTGCTATATATAGAATCTGAAAAGTAGAAAGGTGAAAATGTTCACTTATGATGGTTCTTCTTTTCTTGCAGTCGCAACTTAGGAACTTAACATGGAAGTGTACTAACGTAGGAAACTTGAACGAGTGAGATACACAAACACGAATTATATATATTTATATATATGGCTGTGGTTGTTTGTGATGTAATGGAGTGAGGGAAGGAGTGAGAATCGGTTGGCTTTGAAGCAAACCCATTACTTTTGGGGAACGATTCCTTGTGAAGAATTAGAGTGCAAGGCTGGCACCACAGAATTTGCGCTAGCTTCACCACCCCCACCACTTGTTCTTCTCTTCTTTATTTTATTTTATTTTATTTGTTATACCACTCCATTACTTTGAAATTCATGTGAACGCACACATTCAAAAATGAATACGTACGTAATTTCTCCTTCCAACCAATTTTGTGTTTATAATTAATTCATCACTAATCACTATCCTAGCTGTAAGTGTTGCAGCTTCACAACTTCAACTAATGATTGCATCAAAGTCAGATGCGTTTAGTAGATAAGACAAATGAAGATTGAAAGAAATGCAAGATTTGAGTGGATTTGTATAGGGGAGTTGACATTTTTACATACCTCTAAATACGTTGAATTTTGGATCTGTTGTAAAATTCAAAAGTAAACCTTGGACTCTCACGTCCTTTTCCAATGCTACGGTCCCATCCAATATACTTGATGATTCCTCAATTATAATTTCCATGTGGCACCTCCAATTAATATATTTAACCTTATTAGCTAGGTTAATATTTCAATGGCAGATGAAGTCAGGTTATACGCTCTAGCTTATACATTTATACTAACACTCGTATATGACAAAAATAAATAGTTGATTTCATTAAAAAACAATCTCAAAGATTGTCATTTAGTGATTTAGATATTATTAATTAAAAAAAAATCATTGCGCAGTTGCCATGCACTTACAATGGACTCTAACAATAGCGATGAACAATAGTACGTGCTAAGTGGATTAGAACCCCACAACCACGCCGGCTGCGTAATAAATTAAGAATAATAATTACTTAAATCGCTAATGACTTTACCCAATGATTAGAGTTGGTAAAGCATGGAATAATAGCACGTTCACTTTGTGGCATGGAGGAATATCAATTATTTCCCTGCTCCAATTACGCCCCAGAAGAATTATGTTTGGAAAATTTCTAGGATAGTACAATTTTCGTAATAGATGAATTTTTAAGCAAATAAGTGTCTCTCTCTCTCTCTCTCACACATCCAGACATAGTTGCTAGAAATATGAGGGTAAAGAGTTGTAACCAATTATCTTAAAACATAATATTAGGCGATATATCTATATCACTTTAACTAGGAGATTGCAAATAATCTTATTTCTTTTTAGCGCTAGCTACAAATTTGCTAAAT
This sequence comes from Monilaria moniliformis, assembly GCA_034509125.1. NCBI lineage: Eukaryota > Viridiplantae > Streptophyta > Magnoliopsida > Caryophyllales > Aizoaceae > Monilaria > Monilaria moniliformis. The sequence continues at coordinate 868 of JAYDZE010058079.1, read as the reverse complement.
TCACTGGAAAATGTTACATTACAGCCGACGTGACTGATAAATTGGGTGACAATCTTAGGCTTTTAGTCCATTCATCTAGAAAAATGTAGTGACTTTTAGCAAAAGATAAATCATTACTATGATTTAAAAATTAGAGGGACTAATATTTGTAGCCTGCTATTCTAATTAAGGATATAAACTACCAGTTGACCCATTTTTATGTGACAGAAAGTATTTTCCGAAATATTTAATGATCATCTAAAAACATTATCTAATCTTTCAAAAAATGGCTCTCCAAATATATATATTTAGAACATGTATTATAACTTAATTATTCTGAAATTGGTTGTTCCATCCATTGTCACTGACCACAATTTACACAAAGAAGAAAGTGGTATATTAGTAGAAAAACAATTAATCATAGAGCTATTGATACAGATACATAACAATCAAAACAAAAGCGCATCGCTCCATTATTTAAGCTTTAGATATAAAAATAGGAAGAATTAATGATTCACCACTCAGAAACATGTTGGTATTTTGGGCGGTGGGCTCTAATAATTTGAACTTAATTAATTGAGAGAGATATTCTTGGCGTATATTGCGACTATACGTATAGTCTACGAGAATGCGGAGGGCACGTAACTATCTTCTATACCAGCATATATATTTCAATCTACTACGTAAAGCATTTATTTTTATTCTTTCCTTTTTCCTGAAAATCAAAATAAATCAAACTCAAAATATGGTCATATAATAAATTTTCATCAAGAGTTTGCTTCGTAGACTTAACTAGAATTCTGGCATCTTCGATTGTGCCTTTGCGTTGTTAGTAGCACCTATATGATGAGCTTCCATAGATTCCTAGCTAGTGTGATATATATATATA